>PVKH010014665.1:0-16396 GCA_004027955.1 Chaetophractus vellerosus
TTACTTCTTTAGAAAGTTGAAAGAATTTTAGAAAAAAAATAAATTTAGTATAGCAATTTACAAAGCATCTAATGACAGATGATTGTGTACTAGACACCAAGCTAGGAACTATTTGGGCTAAAACATCACTAACTATAAAATATTTACCTATCATATTTTTCTTTAAAATTGCTTTGTCCTTATTTACTTTTGACATATGCCATGTTAATAATCTACCACACAGAAAATAAACAAGTTAGAAGAATACATTAGACTTACTAACTATAGGCTATTATTTTTAGTGACTGCAGCTACCTTTTGCTCTAAAGTTTTATATATGTTTAAAAATGTGGGGCCGGCTTGATAGCCCAATGGATAGGGCGCCAGCATACCACATGGGAGGCCCTGGGTTCGATTCCCGGGGACCTCTCCTAGCGGGCAGACCGTCTTGAGAATGGCAAGCCGCCATGGGTGGGCCGGAGCCGCCGTGGGCAGGGCAAGAAGCTGCCACGGACAGGGCATGAGCCGCCACGGGCAGGGCAGGTCGCCCGCGGATGGAGCGCAGCCAGCCACCCGCGAACTGAAGCAAGCGCCGGCCGTGAACGGACGCAGAGACCGACCACAAGCGGGGAAAGCCGCGCCTGCGCAGTGACCACTCTCGGCGCGTCCCCGCAGCGGGGGGAAGGGGAGATATGTAATAAAATAAATAAATCTTTAAAAAAAAAATGTTTATGATTCTTAAAAATGAAATAAAGAGAAAATAAGCTAAATAATCAGCATATGTTTTATTATATATGAAATGAATAATTTCCCATAAAATCACTTGTTTAATTAGGTAACCTACAAAAAGTAAGAATCATTAAGTAAGTGTTGAGCTAGCTGTAGTAGGAGTAGAGATAAATGAATGAAACAGAAGAAATATTTAATAATATTCAACGAAAATTTCTTGGCTTATATATTTGTTTATAGCCAGTACCAACTGCTATTTTTAGCTATGACAACAAGAAGAATGACTCATTTTGCCACATGGCATTTTAATTCTTTCTCCCATCACTAAAGTAGAGGGAATATTGATGTCTGCTGCACAGAACAAAACACAAAGATTCAGGCAGAGCAGAGAAAGCAACAAATCCACATTAACACATGCCCATACTTGGCCATAATGCCTTCAGTCATATGGATCTCTGGCATAAAAGACCTAGAAGCTATTAGACTTATAGATATTGATGAGGAAACAAAACCCCCCAAATTTGTTAAGTGGATATTGATATACTTGATGTAAAATGATCTGATGGATTCCTCCTGGTCTGTCTTGCCCAACAAAAATACCAAAGACGGTTGTTATGATGTAACAAGATAGAACTGGTCCCCAGATACATCAGATTAGTATACCTTTTCCATTATGAAACATTATGATTATTACACAATGGCATTATTTTACTATGATAATTAGCCTTCTTCACCTCCCCTTCTCCAAAATAAAATTGGAAATATACAACAGTGACAATATGGCCTTCCTGATTTAGGCAGGGTAAGACTTGTATGTTTTAATGCTTGATTTGTATATTTTGTCTGAGTGTCAGGAGGGCACTCTGTGTTACAAAGCCATTGGGCAGGTCTATGAGGTATGAGGACGTTCTCTCTGGGGCAGTATTTTCCCTTTTTCCATTCTGGAATAACAGGACAACAGGGTTCAGCCATAATTGTGTAGCAACAGTCAACCACTCTCCTGTCAAATGCAAGCTGAGGTGGTACCACAGAGAAGAATGTGATATCTTTATAATAATGCACTCTTTTTTCTATAATTCTCAATGTCGAAAATGTAGTTCGCTTTATTTCTAAAGAAAGGAGAGAAATGTTATCTCAGTGATAACCAGAAATTATGTCATCCAATAATGAAACAATGATCACATTGCATGATGACTATAAATAATAAACAAGGGTAGCACTAGTAGGATGAATTATAAGAGACCACACCGACAGACTAGGAGTAAGCACTTTCAGTGATTAGGATCTAAATTCTAAGTGATTTGTCATGAAAAGGGGCAAATATATTTGCAGAGAGACCACAAAACATACATATACATGTTTACTATATGTCACATAAAGAAACATATGTAGGAAAATTCCATATATCTTGAGTTAGAGGAAATGACAGAAGGTTCCACCTAGTAAGATACATTTAGGGTAAAAACTTTGAACCAAGGAAAGTGGAATGATTTCCTAAAAGTTCCTCGAGCACCAAACTCCAAAATAATTCTAGCATGTAAATTATGATTGGTAAAATTTCATAACTACTGAGTATAACACAATAATTTATTTTTAAGAGACAATATACATCTTGCAAGATTTAGTTTAAAAAAAATGATAGAGAATGAAAAAAAGAAATGTGATAGATGATGCCCAGAGGTCCATCTAGGATCTGAACTCATATGTCTTCAAAGGAATACATATAATTCAACTGTAAATGCCCAGGAAAAAGAAGAAGACATTGATTGGTGATTATAGCCAGATGAAGATAATTTGACAATGAAAATCAGAAAGTATCCAGAAAGTAAAGGTTTCTCCATAGTAAGGGAGAAATTCCCAAGTAGTTCTATCCAGAAATTACTCTTTCCTCAGTAATATTACCAGGGTTCTGAACTCTCCCAAAATTGCTGGAGTGGAGGTCCGGCTAATTGCTCTATTAAATAGAGTGCTAAGTAGTTTTCATTGAGACAATGAGATTGGACAAAGAAAGGGAAGATGTGCTGGAGCTAACCATGCAGATATCTGGGACAAGAACATTCCAGGTAGAACATATAGTGAAAGTCCAAGAGTATCCCTAGCATATTCTAGAAAAACAATAAGACAAAGTGGCTAAAGCAGAGTGTGCAAAGGGAAAGTAGCAGGAGATGAGGTCAGGGAAAGAACAGGTAGCCAGATTTGGCAGAGCCTTGAAGGCCATTTTGAGGATGTAGTCTTTCACTCTGAGTAAAATGGGGAGCCATTTTAGCATTTTGATCTAACTTAGATTTTAAAACTGAACCCTATGCAAGGACCATGGCACAACTACCTCTTATATACCCAAATATCTGTTTGGCCAAATGATATGCAAACACTTTCCTGCATCACAGTTGACTTTGTGCAATACAAGTCTATCATTCTCTTAAGCAAAGCAGGATCTGCAAGGAAGGCAGTATCATATACTGGCTAAACTCAGATTCTGGAGTCATGCTGAATGGCTTTGAAACTCATCTCAGCATTTACTGGTTTCAAAGTTTCAATTTCTTCATCTGTAAAATGGAATTAATAATTAACTCTTCTTCCAAGGGGGGATGTGATGTGAATATTAAATGTGAAATTATATGGAAATCACATGAGAAAGTCCTGGAACAGAATAAAAAGTCATTTGTATCCATGTGATATCATAGGGTAGTTGTAAGAATTTAATGAGATAATCCAAGTAAACACACATAGAAAACAATCCATAACATATATATTTGAATATTTGCTGTTGGCAAAATGAACTTTTTAAATACATTATTAAACATTATACATTTTCAGGCAATAATTTAATAGACTCCACTGTATTTAACATGCAGAAAGAAAATGACAATTACAGGAATTACAACTACCATTTCAAGCCAATGCAGTTCAGCAAAAGATTAGATACTTATATGAACACTAACAATGTTTTCAGAAAATTCATCACAAAAGGAAACTGCAGGTGTCCAGAAACAATAGGGTCAGAGAAAGAATATAAAACAGTACCTTTCACAGTTATTGATATTATTCCTTTTAAAATGTATTCCTTTTAAAATGTTTCTTTTGGTTCAATGGACTTTCTTCCTATAACACACTTTTTACATCATATTTTTTATCATATTATTGCAAATTCTGAAATGGATTGGCATCTTGGTAAATTGCAATTTCAATGTGCACTATAATATTTTTGTTTCCATTAAAATAGCTTTGCAATGAGCAACCTAACATTTTATCTTTACCTAGAAGATCTAGAGACTTTGCCTTTTAATTTAATGTCTAAATTGATTCCATTCTCCTTCCACAACTAATGACTGTATTTGGTTCATTTTCAATAAAACTTAATGACTAAATTAAAAAGGTTAATAAGGTTTAAATAAAGATGAGGGTGACATTTCTTCCATATTTGTCTGGCTCGCAACCTGCTTTCTGCTCACTTTGAATTCTGCCTTCTGTAAAAATTATGCCCTCTAAAAAGAAGTATTGTGAAAAGGGCCATATGGGGCAAAATTGAGTTTTGGCATCCAAAATGAAAGAATATTTTTATATAAAAACTTTATAACAAGTGAAGTAGCCATTTAATTAACATTTTAGGTAGGGGTCATTGCTTTTCATTTGGGTGAAGAGAAGCTTAAAAGAAAATCTCAAGAGAAAATATAGCACTAGAACCCTTTGCTCAACTAAAAAAATGGGCATGAGACAGTAACATGAGGTCCATCCTGAATCCCATTGAAGGCTGTAATTAGCCCATGCTTCAGTATTTTGTACAACACAATGAAGCACTATTTTACCCAATATATCTTAATTAAAAGCAAAAACACAATACAACACAAAGCTACCATCAAAGAGGCGTTATTGGCACTCACATAATACAGAAGATGGGGAAGGATTTTGTTTTCTTTGTTTGGCCAGAAAAATTGGGACTAGGCATTCTATTTTCCACACAGCTCTCAATATAGAAGCATTTGTGTACAAAAAAAATTGCATTTGCACTGTAAATTATATGGATGAAAGCCACAGAGAAAGAGATAGTTTGTTGTTTTATAATTCAATAGTAGTAGATGCTTGGATTTCTTTTCTTTCTCTTTCACAAAGAATATAATTATTGAAAGCTTGTTTTTTTACCACAATGGGAGAGTTAGTTGGATATTGTAATGTTCATGTCTTACATTCCTTTTTCACTGGGATGTATTAATTATGCAGTAACATTAAAATATACACACAAAATAATATTCTTGTCACCTCAATTTTCAATTTTGAATACCAAAGAAACCAGAATGATCCCCTGTGGTCTGTTCTTTGTACTTTGATAATTTGAGGGAAGAAAAACAATGAGGCAAATTCTATCCTATAAAAATTAAATGAACAAATATTCTCCTAGAAATCCATTTAACTTTACATTAAATATAAGCAAGAAAAAAGTGAAATGAAGGTGATTCAAATAGCACCAAAGTTGCTAAATATGAAGAGCCACGCAAAGATTTTTGTAAGCTTGAATGTAAACAGTTGAAGAGCAAATATGTAAGCAGAACTCCAAACAATTCAGCTGGAGATAGAAAATCATATCCTTACACTTGAGTCAATCATAAGACAAACCATAAGAAATTTCTGCATTTGTAACATCTTTTATTTTACATCTGATGTCTAAAATGTTATTTCTAGTAAAATCCTCAAGGATTTGTGTAATAACTATGCCTTACAAACTGGGGAGGAAATGAACAATGGTATACCTGCTGACTACTTCCACAAAGACTGATGAATGAATCTTTCTAAATTGCCACAAACCATATACTGAACTGTGAGGATTGTCTTTTTCTAACTCCTCTTGGAAAATGGGAAGAAGAGAGGAGTTAAGAAAGTATGGCTTGTCTTGAATCTAGTCTAGAAGCACTAATTACAGGTGAGGAAGGGGAAGTGAGTTTTCTCAAATGATCTAGGAAGCACCAAAGGATAACAAGAACCCAGGACAGCTATTTCCCAAGCCCTTTTGTTCAGCACCAAGTTTACACAGCTGGCAAGTTTTTTAATATCATCACCAAATGGCTTTCCAAGTGAACAGAATATAAGCCAAGAGATTAAAACAATCAGAAAGTTAGAAAATACCTAGGGGTCAACAAGTACAATACCCTAGATCACTCCTGCTGATAATAAATATAGGTTTGTGAACTAGAATTCAGTGACAATGCTTCCCTGTGTATCACTCTCATAACAATGTTCCCAGGTATTGCCCCATCACATAGTACAAGAGCAGTTCCCAAAAATTGTGCCAAGGAAAACAGAATAATGTTCCTTGGCGAACAGATCATGGCTGTACTTGTTAGAAGAATTATAGGAACTACAATAAAACTGAGTAGTGTGGGGGCTATAGTAATATGTAACGAGAAGTTTAGGTCAACACCAAAGAACTGTGATACTTAATGATTCTGCCTGAATCTAGGTTATATATAGGCTTGATTTTGCAATAATAGACTAAATCATCAAAGTGTTGGATCTGATAAATGTGACTTAAATAATGTATAGACATTTACATAAAACTCAATTAGTTTACCTATAGATATATGACAAATATCTCACTGGTAAATATTAGATAATGCCAAAGATGATTGTATATTGATATAAAGAATGTATTTTGGAGGCGGCTGTATAGCCCAGTGGATAGGGTGCTGGTACACCACATGGGAGGCCCCGAGTTCGGTTCCCGGGGACCTTTTCGAGCGGGCAGACTGCCTGAGAAGGCAAAGCTGCCGTGGGCGGGGCAGAGCCTCCGTGGGCAGGGCAAAAAAGCCACCACGGGCAGGGCAAAAGCTGCCATGGGCAGGGTGAGCCGCCTGCGAACACAGCAAAGCCGCCTGCGCACTGAGAAAAGCCACCAGTGAACATTGCAAAAAAGCCGCCTGGGAACGGAAGCAGACCCGCCCCCAAGTGGGGCAAGCCGCCTGTGCAGTGAGCTAACTCGGCCCGTTGCCGCAGCTCGGGGGAGACAAAGCAGACATAGAAAAACACAAAATGAACACACAGCAAGAACAAGCAGAAAAAGGGGAGGGATATGTAACAAAAAAATAAAAAAAAGAAGAAGAATGCATTTGAAAAAATATATACTTTAACAGGTTAAGAAATTGATAGATTAAAGAACTCTATTTAAACCTGGACAGTATTTACTAAAAAACCACTAGAGAAGTAGGTTGGATAGAGTGAGGCAAGGAGAGACAAAACTGGGGTAGAAGTCAACATCTGAAAACTAAATAGATGGTAAACATAAACCACAGAAAACCATGATGCAATCTCCATGCTACTTACATAAATAAATCTTCCTCAACATATAATAGGAAGAAAACAAGAGTGAGGGGCAATGAAAAGAAAAATAAGAGCTTCTCCATTTCTTCTAGTTCCCTTCTGTGCTTAACGGTTATTAATGAATCCTTCAGGAAGGTCAAAGGTCATCTCTTGAGGCAGCAAAGGGCAATCACTTTGGAAAAGTCCTGCACTAGTGGCTTCTGTGGATATAGTGAATCATTTCTTTACTGTTGCTCTTAAGTGGCAAGATCTTCAGGAGCAAGTCTGTGTAAATTTGTGTTTGGAGCCAATAATAATCTATTACAGACTTTTTTTGTTGTTAAATGAATTATCCACTTTCTAATTTTCATAGTAGGCCATTTGCTTTAAGAATACAATTGGGCAAATTACAACTGAATGTATTTTGTAACAATATTCCTATGACTCTCTTGAATCCAAATTTTCAATTTACCAAATCACAGAGTTATGGGCAACTTTTTGGATATAAACATTTAAGGTAGGAATGCCATCTTGTTTTCTTTTTATGCCCAAACTCTAACAATATGGTTGGTACACATTAGGTATTTAAAATTTATCATATGTAAGACAACAGATCTTACAGTGATGAAAGACATAATGTTAAAGAAATTTTTAATTTAATATTTTTTACTTTTTATTTTTATTTTTTTCATTATTTCAAACATTTAAAAAAATTTTTTGTATTTTATTTGTTATTTTTAAAACCAACATTATTATATCATTTTCCTATTAATTGTATTCAATTATTTTGTTGGCTTCAATTTTGAAGAGGTTTTGGATCACAGAAGGGTTATAACTGTGGCAGGGGAGGATCCTTGGTATGGGGTGTCAGAGAAGGGGGTTGCATGGGAGGAAGTTCACCTGGTGCATACCTCTTAGGCATATGAATGTGCTCAAGTATTCATGGGGCATTGTCACAGTGGGTGGAGATCTACACAATAACTAAAGAAATATCAAATTCCCATCCTGGGGAGCTCTGCCACATTCTCTAATGGGACAGCAAGAATCCCCTGAGTACAGGGGTAGAGACTAGTGAAGGAGGGATGGACCATTGACGGGCCCTTGATTGTGATGACTGTACTTATGAACCTTTACTTCTGAAATTGAAACTTAGCATAGTATTATAGGGTGCCTAAGCATTCCCTCCTGAGCCTCCTTGTTGCCTCTCTCTAAGCTAAAACTCAGCATATAAATGCATTACCTTCCCCACAGTGTGGGACCCAGCCATTGGGCCCAACTTTGGAATTTATGCTTCCTAGTGTAACAGAGTTGCACTCAGTTGTGTTTTCCCTACACATGGCTCTTCTGCCCCTTCTATTTGAACCTATAGTTAGTACTAAAGTTTATAGTTTCATGTCCAAGAGACTTAAATCTTTGCACTGTCCATGTGCCAGTTGGGCCCTGAATTTCAACAGACTTGCAACACCTACTCTCCAGTTCACTGGACTCACCCAAGATAACTAACAAGGAGAAGATGACTGACAATGACCATCTCAAGGAACAGAGAGAGTCTGCAACTGCAAGCAAGAAAGTCTCATCCATCTGCCCCATGGGACCTAAGCCCCCTCTCAATTAGAGTTGGAGTGGGCATCACTATCACAGAATCCTCAAAATTGGGGAATGGACGATGGACTAGAATAGACTTACAGTTGTTCTATTGTAGACTTGTTGTGATCCTAGCAATGGAAGAACCTTTATCGTGGATGTGGTGGCAGTGGTCACTGGAGGTTCTGAGGGGAGGGAAAGGGAAAGATAGATGTTATTTGGGGGCATTTTTGGAACTTAGGAATTATCCTGAATGACATTTCAATGACAGATACAGTCCATCAAGTATATCATGTAATAACTTGCAAAAATGTGCAAGAGAGAGAGTATACTACAATGTAAACTATAATCATCACTTAGTGGCAATGCCCCAAGATGTGTTCATCATTTGTGACAAATGTTCTACACTAATGAAGGATGTTGCTAATGTGGGAAAATGTGGGAGGGCTAGGGAGCAGGACATATGTGAATCCCCTATATTTTTTTGTGTAACATTTATGTAATCTAAGTTTCTTTTAAGAAAACAAAATTAGAAAGTATATTAAAAAATAAATAAAATATATGATAAATGAATATATGAGAAAACATGGAAAAACTAAGTTAATGTTATAAAACTAAAAAGGATTTAGATTTTATTTTAAAGTGATTTTCTTTTTCCTTTTGTGATATCATGAAGGCATGTAATGATTTAAAAGCATATATTTTTCTTCTGTATTATATAATTTATAGACCTTTTCTTTGTTAATTTGTTGTGGTAACTAGGTTTGTCAAAAATATTAATTAACTTTATCATTAATTTTGTGATAGCTCCACACTTCAATCTGGAGTTTAAAAATCTGGTCTTTCTTTTACCTGTCCTAAGTGATCTACTCACCTTTATACGCATTTGGATGAATTTGGTAGATAATAACATTCTTTTCCAAAATTCTAACTTGGAAAAAAAAAAAGAATGCATTTGGGTCTCTTCAGAGTGAAACAGACATTCTGTGACATGGGTCACAAAATATTATATTATGATTAGGGTAACTAGAGGATTTAAATTCGGTACAGTTCAAATATTTCTTCCAACTACTTATTTTGTGCAAAATTAACTTGTCCCTTAAGTACTAAGTTTAATTCTAATTGAGATTGTTGATATGCTTGCTTGTTCATTTTTAACCTCTGTATTGCTCTATGTACTAAAAATTTTGACAAATGGGTGCTGGATGATGAACACATTCAGACTGAATACTGTCCTCCAAAAACCTCTTTGTGGATTTGACAGCACCAGGGCTGCTAAAACACATAAGTAATGTAGAAACAGTGAGGAAACTAAATGAAATGGTAAGTAATTGTCCTGTCATCTGAACACAGATATGTGTTTAGAATGAGTATGCAATCCCTTTGAACAATTTCACTTGCAAGGACCGTGTGGGGAAAATAAATGAATACAGATTAGGGAAAAGACAAATTCAGAATCCATTTTGGCATAAGTAATGTCCCTTAAATTGAAATTTTGTTGTAACCTGAGCCATTGTTTTTGCTATAATATCGATGTGACAATGGTAGATAGTGGGAAAATGTGACTAGTAGATGTTCCATACAAAATTTTTTGAATGAATGAATGGAAGATAGTTTCTCCCATCTTAACTTTGCTTTAATTTAGTCTTCAAGTTAACTCTTCTGGGAGATTCTGAGCATCAGAAAACAACCACAATATTTCCCCATTTTAATTTCCTCATCCTGCATCTGAGTGTACTCCAATCCTTCCCCGCGCTGTGCGGATTGCTGCCGCTGCTGCTGCCACACTATACGGCTAATGTGCTACTCACTGCAGTGAGCAGCTTTCACATATCATGCTTTCATTTCCTGTTCTAACTGCCATAAACATAGTTATTTCCATTCTGTTGCCTTCAGTCACATATGGCATTTTGAAACAGTTAAATAAAGATATTATCAATATTAGATCTATCTCAGCTATAAAGCCTACATTTATGGAGAAATATGATCTATTCAATTTCATTTCTGAAAGCCTAGCATCCCAGTGATGATCATAAATTCACATGATTACCCTAAGCATTAGATTTTGCATTTGGATCACTATTTAACTAGAAAAAGAAATCAAACATTCATGCAAGCAAGGAAGCAGTTCCCTATTAATGACATGTGTAAGGAAAATGAGAAATGTAAATGATTCTCACTAAGATCATCAACTAAACTTGACACTCAACCAAAATGGTTCCACAGTATCTCCTTTTGGGACAGAGAGCGTGAGAATAATATTGATATTTTTCCAAATTCAACATTTTGCAAAACACTAGTTTCTTCTTTATGAATTTGTCAGGGAAACTGCAAAATAATAGTAAATATGGATATATGCTATTATCTGTAAAAATACAAAATATACATTGGCCAAATTTAACTTGAGACTTTCTGAGAGAACTTCAACAACATTGATTGCTTTAAACATAATATTATTATAACATAATATTAAACATTATATTATGGTCAAGTCTGACTCAGCCCCTAAGAAATTATGTACCTGAAACACTTATTTAGTAAACATAATTTAAATGACTGCTGAAAACAAACAAGTTCATTTATAACATTCCTTCAGTGAAGGGGAATGACGCTTGAGAATCTGAAAAATACATAAGAGAAACTAATATGGCATTTACTTTTAGTTACTAGCTGGGGAAAACTTTCTGAAAATTAGTTTTAACTGAAAAAAACTAACATATTTGATTCATCTTTGTTCCCTTTGCCTCTCTCCTAATAACAATAGTCCTATGTATTCTAAAGAGAGAAGTAAGTCATCATTGAAGGAGATTGTTTTCCTGGAACTTTCACTAACTTCTCCGTGGTTATTCTGGTAGTATATCCCTTAGGAATGTTTGGGAAATAAGACATGTAGATGTTATAATTGAAAACCAAACAGGGGTTAATGTCCACCACAGGGGAGATAATTAGAAAAGTCTTGTATTGGGCGACTGTTGTGAATGATAATCAAGTAGACTTCTATCACTTGATTACAAGCCTCATTCAGTACAGCCCACATGTTACTGGGCATGAAGTGATTAATCAGTAAACACGCTGAGCTGCTGCAAGGGAGTGGGGAGTAGGGAGGCAGCAGCATGGGAAGCATGGGAGGATGTTGTTGAATAGCCTAGACAGGCCGTGCCGTGGTGCTGGGCGGAAGAAAAGGAGGCTCAACTAGAGAACACACCTCAGAAAAAGAGAGATGATACTTCAGTGTCACAGTCATTCCTGGTATTAAGCAATATATCAGACAGCCAATCTTTTACAATTATTTTCTTGCCACAGGAAGTAATTAATGGATTTGATAGTTAAAACTGAACTTTCAGATAAGCATAAGCCAGTGGCTATCATAATTACTCACTCTGCAAATTTTCAAAATATCTTTGTCCACTCCCCTAATGAATGGGAATCTCCTTGAATGGAGTCTGTATATATTTTTTAAAATTTTCTAGGTAAATTCTGATCTATAACCAGGTTTGAGAGACTTTAGCACAAGTAAATATAAATATCTTTGAATAAGAAGCCCTATCTGCTCTGAAGCAAGAAAACAGAGGAAGGCATCTAGGGATCAGAGCAACCCGGCACACTTAAAGTTAGATTCAGAGCAGATCAGACCAAGAAAAAAAATTCTGTTAGCTACACACTTAAATGGGTCAGAAATTGATATCACAACCACTATATGTTCTTCATAGCACATTTTATATACATGCATAATGTCCCGCATATATAGCCTATCATTACAGAGTATTGTTTCCATCCTTGGAGAGTTCAAAGTTAAGAAACATTTTTATTACTGTTAAATGTAAGAACATGAGCTGGTTAGACTGTGGTTACTATAGTTAAGATTCCAATGCTGAGATGAAATCAGGCAAGAATATTTCTCTCTACATATGCCACATATTAGGTCTGCATGTTAAGATTTTAATGCTAAATGCTGCAAAATGCATGCAAGTAGATGAAAGTTCAAATAAATTAAATATTATTTACAGCAGAAAGTCTGAAAGAAGACATAGTTTTGACAAACATTTCATTAGCATTAACAACTAAAGTACAAACTTTGTGATTGAATAGTTTGCCAGTGTGCTTCCCTACTGGTGAACTCAGGTTCCAGTTGGGTTATAGTTATTCCATAAAAAAGGACAGATTGTCTCTAACATACTATCAGCCTTTGGGATATTGGTGTTGTAAATCAGTGTTTGTGGAGTCACTTAAAAGAGTAACTGGAGTAAAAGATTATCATCCATTTACAACATATGTGGATTATCATCATGTACCCTTAAACTGTCATTTGATGATTTCAGCTTCAAAATTGGCATTAAATTAATGACAGACTTTTTTGCTCATAGATCTGAACTAAAGGAACTTTTGAAGATGCTGTTTTTGTTTTTGTCCAAACAGAAATTTTCATAATTTATTTAAGGACTTGCACAGGGCTATATGTTCCAGTGGATTCCTCCAGGATAAGTATGAGAAAAAATTAAATGACTAAAAAATATTTGGCAAAATCTCATAGTTTATGACTGTGAGAGCTCTTTATGAGACCATAAGACTATAGGATCTCTTTGAAACCTATCCAGCATATTATAAATCTTAGGCAAATATTCTGAATAACCAGTAGGGTATGCTTATTTCCTTGTTTCCTTCATTTCATCTCTATAGGATGCCCTTTTTGTATGGGGAGTCAGTTGATCATGGCATATCACCTATGAGGTAAATATTTTATTCTGAAGAGTTATATGATAAACTACATCAAAGACAGTTTCATCTAATAATCTTTCAGACTACCATACATTGATCTTCAGAAACCTCAGGTCATTTCAAGATGTGTTTAAATATCCTTGATTTAATTTAATTCATTAAATTAAAAAACCCCAAATTCACTTCATGGCCAATGTGGTGGTTTGAAGCTGTATGTACCCAAGAAAAACATGTTCTTAAATTTAATTCATTCCTGTGGCTGTGAACCCATTGTAAGTAGGACATTTTGATGAGGATACATCAGTTAAGAAGGTGTGGCCCATCACAGTCAGGATGGGTCTTAAGCCTACTACTGGAGTCCTTTATAAAGGGAGAGAAATTCATACAGACAGAGAGAAGGCCACAGAGAGAGCAGCCAGAATTTGGATATCAATGGAATCTGAACGAGAAGAGAGAGACTCAGAGAAGTCACCACGTGGGCCTTGCCACGTGACAAGCTGAGGACCATGGATCGCCAGTAGCTTGCCCTTGAACAACTGTCTTTGGGAATAAAGCATCGCCTTGTTGACACCTTGATTTGGACTTTCTTTTAGCCTCAAAACTATAAGCCAATAAATCCCCATTGTTTTAACCAACTCATTTCATGGTATTTGCTT
Organism: Chaetophractus vellerosus; assembly: GCA_004027955.1. NCBI lineage: Eukaryota > Metazoa > Chordata > Mammalia > Cingulata > Chlamyphoridae > Chaetophractus > Chaetophractus vellerosus. Next base: position 13,953 of record PVKH010014665.1, read on the forward strand.
GAGCATCTTAGGAAACTAAAACAGTCACCAAGCATTTTATGAATAAAATCAATGAAGGTATTAGGCAAACTAACACTCATTCAAATGATTTGGCCAGCAACAGTTACAAAATTTAGGACAGTTTCCAGAATATGAAACTTCCCAAGGCTGTGTACCCATTTCTGTAAGAAAGTATTCTTTCTTTCTAAGAGCAAGGATGTGGGTGTTGCCTCGTCGTTCTGATAACACAAATACACATTTCTCATATCAAATGCTATGATATAAATGTGATTCAGTAGAGTTTCCTGTACATTTAGTACTATATTTTAGATTGGACATTGAACTAATAATTCTCTATGTTATAGTTATTCAAGTTATGTTTTCAAAAGCTTTGGTCTGTATTTTTACATGTCATATTTATTTATTATGCAGTCATGGCCTGTAATCATAACATTAATGTAAAATCCCACAAAAAGATAAAAGATAAAAAGATGTATTCTCCAATTATGTTTCTAATAATTAAGACCTACATATTTTTCCTATGATCATTTCTGAATCTCAATCTAAGTTTAAGGCTTCTAGTCTGCTCTAATACCTTTGACAAGAATGCCTACAAATTTTTTTGAAATAGAGACCTGGGTTTATATATAGAAATATATAAATAAATGAACACATACACATATTTATTTACATAGATACCATGTATCTACCACATTTAATACAACTTCTAGAATTTATATCCTTTGATACTTTTTGATTAGAAATGCATATTGTAATTGAAGAATACCTTACAAAATAAGATAAGAAAGAGATTTAAAATGTTATTTCCATTCAAAGATAAAATGCTTCCTATCTTCAAATGGTGACCTGATCTACACACCCAATCAGTGATCCTAACAGACATGGTCTTCCCAAATAATAACCCTTTATGACATTAGCTCTTTGACCCATCTATTTTTAGCACCACACTTCTAAGCACTATAGTACATTGGAAGAAAAATATTAAATTACGCTACATGTTAATCCACTGTTCCAAAAACTGTTCTATGGAATTATATATGTAATATTAAATATAACTTTGAAAACCTAAAGCATGTAAATACTGAATAAATACAAAAATTATTTAGCTATGTATTGCTTTAAAAATATATACCCCAATAGTTACCTTCAAATTAGTTATTTGATTTTCATTTAAAAAACAAAAGGCTACCTAAGTCAGGATCTAGCCCCCTCTCTTTCTGAAAAATCATTTCAAAGCAGCAAGGGAAGTGAATCACACCCTACAACCTCAATTTTCAGGGAAACTAGAAGGCAGATATAATAAGCAGCAGCATCAGACAGTGAGGAGCAGGAGCCATGCAAGAGGAAATCAAGGTAAGAATGCAGAGGGCCCAAGAAGGCCCAGCAGGGGCAGTTCTCAGATGGCCTCAACAAAGGTGAGGGGCTCACTCAGAGGTACAAAAGCTACATCCTTGAACAGGAGGGAGCACAGCCTCTTGACCAGGTGTGTTCTAGAGCAGCAGGAGTGGGACTTTCTGGGACTACAATAAGATTCACAAAGGAGCCACATTTGTAAGAAGCAGTCTGTCTCTGTGGCAGCTGGAGGAGAGCATTTAGGTTGGGAAATCAGAAACACCATTTAGGTCCCTCCATACTCCAGTTCCAGAAGAAGCATCAACAAATAGCTGATCCAGGAAAATGGAATTTATTCAGATTATTTTTCAAAAAATAATAAAAAAGATATGGCACAACATCAGTATATTAATACTACAAATAATGTTGTAAGGATCACCAAATTTACTGAAAAATGAAAAGTACTCAGGTTCTATTATCATCTACTCCATACACTCCAATAGCACAAGCTACCCCATATGCTCCATCTCATTGAAGTAAAATTGAATCACTTAAAAGTCCTAGAAGGCCTTACATCATCTTGCTTCCTGTTACCTCTTTTTCCAGCATCTCTCTGCCCCCACCCCCCTGCTTTGTTTTCCAAAAATATTCCAGGCACAGTTACCCTTGAAAACCATTTACCTTGCTCTTTCTTCTTCTTGGAAAATTCTTCTCTGGATATCAATATAGACACCTCTTTTAGCTATTTTGGGTTTTACTCATATGCCATCACCTCAGATTGACCATCACAAGTGACTATTTAAAATTGAAACGAACACTCCAAAAGCCCTTATTACTCTTCTTTGAATTGTATTATTGTGTATAGTACATTTCACAATCTGACATATTACATATATACACAAATTTCTTATTTCTGTTTTATTCCCTGCTATATCTTCAATGCTTTCTCCAGTGTAAGCACAGAAAATATATTTTGAATGCATGAATGAATGAATGTACAAATTTCAGAAAATGTTTCCACAGAGCAGATAAAGAGGGTGTTTAAGCGTGTCATGAAGAATTAAGATGGGCCGGCTCGATAGCCCAGTGGATAGGGCACCGGCATACCACAT
>PVKH010014666.1:0-16383 GCA_004027955.1 Chaetophractus vellerosus
GAGTTTAATGGAGGCAACAATGTGCATGTTAAAAAGGATGAGCTTGACACCTTCAAATACTTTGAAAAGAGTTGAGTATCTTATATAATGGGAGGGTTGAAGAGAGATAAGATTGGAGTATGTAAAGGTTTGGAAGTTTTATGTAATTATGAATTCCAAAAATATAAATTGAATCATGCTTGTAAACTGATCTGTTAATCTGGGCATGATTAGGTTATGATTAGGGCATTAACTACCATGCCAGTAGGACGTTGAGCCCTGCCTTTCAGTGGGTGTGTTCTCAAATATAAAAGGCAAGGAAAAAGACAGAGAGAGCAGATTTGAGAAGCAGTTTTTGGGAAGCAGTTCTGATGTTGGAGAGAACGCCCCAGGAGTAGAAAAGTGAGCTACTTGCCTGATAGTCTAGAGCTGACCTTGTTTAGGAAACAGAAGAACTAAGCCTGGAGAGAAACGTAGCCCTGGGAAACCAAGAAGCCTGAACCCTGGCAAACGTCGGCTGCTGTCTTGCTCCAACACGTGACAATGGACTTTGGTGAGGGAAGAACTTATGCTTTGTGGCCTGGTAACTGTAAGCATCTACCCCAAATAAATATCCTTTATAAAAACCAACCAATTATTGGTATATTGCAAAGTCACCCTTTTGGCTGACTAATACAGAGTGGTAGTTCAGGGTGTGAAGGATTTGAATTTCACTATGTACTTTAAAACGAATCCTAAAGGCAATGGAGAGATGCTGTGGGTTTCCACAAGATTGGCAGCACCTTACATTTTATTTTAGAAAGGTATAAAATATTGTCTAGTTGATGGTTGGTGAATGGATGGTATGAGAGCAAGATCCAAGACAGGAGACCAGGAACAGGCTTTTTAAGCAATGTAACTTAAGAGTGTCAATGGTATTGCATGTGATGGTGGTTATGGGAAAAGTAAAAAATAATAATAATAATAATAATAGAGCATAATTAAGAGCTACAACAGGAAGTAGTGACTGATTAAGGATATGTCTTATGCAAAAGAAAAAAGAACCAAAATTCTAATGCCTAGAGTTGGCAAAATAATTTCTCTCTCAATCAATTATTTACTTCTGGTGCAATGTGTTAGCATACATCGAACAACTTATGCTCCTTGTTTCAAGTACTAGGGACAGAAAAACTTACATATGGATGAAAAAAGAATATAAAACCATTGTTAAGGACAAAATTGTCCTGGAGTTACAATAGTTATATACAACTGAGTTGTGAAACATTCAAAATGGCAATCATAAGCATAATTACAATCTCAGGCTTTATTACATTAAATAATAATGATGTGATATTCATCAGTTTCTAAAGACACAAGATCTCACTCACATTTTCAAAATCAAGTCATATAAATGTATTTTAAAGTAATTACGAAAGGTAATGTCTATAAACCAATAAACCATTATGCTTAACTTTTATTCAGTTTTTCTTTGAAGTTATTTTAACAAATTCCTTGTGAAGATTAACTTCTGGTTTTTGGCTGATGCTCCCTGTTACTCAGTGAATTATCCTTTTATTGATGTTATTAATGTGTTTGGCTTTATCTTTGGAGACCAAATATATATATATATATATATTAATGGAAACCTTATCATTGGCATTAAAAACAAACAAAACAAGGAAGAGAAAGAAAAGCTGTTCCAATGTCCACTTTTTCCTCTCAGAAATTTTTCTTCACTTTCCCTCTTAAAGGTGTTGACACAATTACACAAAAGCACAGGTCTACAAAATAATAACATTGAAGAATTTGAATGATCTCTGTGGCTTCATTCTGTAATTTTGAGAAAATGAGTTTTATCAAAAGCAGAAAGAGTTGACAAAGAAAATTTGGGGTATATTTGAATAGCCATACTTTGGAAATTCTAGATGAGAGCCTGATCTCATTCTGACATTGGCCAAAATCAACTGTTTGATTTTGGGTGAATCGCTCAATATGTCTATGCCTCCACTTCCCTTTGTGGAAAAATGTTAGGGTGGAGTCAGGATATTTTAAATTTTTATCAAAGTAATAACTACTAATTTATTATATATTATATATGAAATATAACTCAGATTTTGAATATACTAAGTTTAGTTCTTCCCTCAGATTGGATTGGCTTGGAATCTAAGAACTGGTCTTCAGCATTATCCAATTTGCCTACCCACCTCTCTCCTAACTACAATCTAACACCACTCCTCAAAAGTTGAAGTAATAAGATGGAGGTCAACATTATTAGTGGTTTTAGTTTGCTGAATGCTATCAAGGCAATATACCAGAAATGGGTTGGCTTTTACAATGGGGATTCATTAAGTTGTAATCTTACAGTTCTGAGGCCCATGAAAATGTCTAAACCAAGGCTTCATCAGGAAATGCTTTTCTACCTTAAGACCAGCTGCTGGTGATCCTGGAGTCCTGTCACAGGGTATGGCACAATGGAGGTGACTTCTGTCTCTTCCTTCTCTTCTGCACCTTTTTGATTTCAGTTACTGGCTTCTCTGGCTTGCTCTTTCCTAGGTTCCTTTGATTTTAGCTTCTGGCTTCCAGGGCCCTCACTCTCAGCTTCTGGAATTTTTTTCTGTCTCTCCACATTCATTCTGTTCATAAAGGTCTCATTAAGAATATTAAGACTTACCATGATAACACCTCATTTAAAAATCTACTCAAAGGTCTTTAACTGAAGTAATTTAATCCAAAGATCCCACCTACCATAGGTTCACATCCATAGGAATGGATTAGCAATAAGGACACGATCTTTTCTGGGGTACATATAGTCTCAAACTAACACATTACTCTTTCACAAACAAAGGAATAGGGTTACCCCTCTCCACAAAAAAAAAGGGGGGGTTTCAGAATTCTAATCTGGTGATTGAAATGTAGACACAGTGGAAAAGTGTATGATGTTGGGTGCTGACCAGATTTTGGTTTTAAATGAGAGCCAAAGCTCTCATTTTTCCAGCTGCCAGGAAAGTTGGTAATTGACTATTCTCAACTGTCTTATCTTTGCTTTCCTAAGGGCAAATATAAGGGTAACCTGCATTTAGGGACAAGTATATACTGGTGAAAATTACACTATTAACACTTCAATTCAGTACTAATCTGTGGAGGTTCACTGAGACCTCTCTTGTAACCACATTGAAGTTCAAATTCTCTCTCTCCCCAATCCTACACCGCGCACTCCCCTTCAGGTATTTTTCCCAAGAGCAATTTCCAATAAACCTCATACCTATGTCATTCTTCCAGTGTCTGTTTCCAGGGATCCTGAACTAAGACACAGTAAAATATTTAAAAGATTCTCAATAATTACAAAATAGCTGTCATAAAACTTGAAAACACATGAGAATTTTGGGTTAATCAGTATGACCTTACATATTTTTACTTATTTTTTTACTTCTTAGATCACTTAACTTTTATTTCTCATTGAACCAATACTGAGCAGAATTCAATCTTTAATAATGTAAAGCACTAGTGCAGGAGTCTAGAGTTCATCTGGATTATGAATACGGACATGAAATGAAGGGTATTAATTACAAAGAATGTCTCCTAACATTTTTCTTTGATGGAGTCATGAAGAGATTTTATTCTCAGTGGTTAAAATTATTGAGGAAAATATTCTAAAAGATTAGGTAATTTTAATTGCACAGTTAAAAGAACTAAGACTAATTTCAGTTTTGTTTACTACCCTGAATGACCTAGCAAAAATTAAAAATCTTAAAAGTGAATTCAGGAAGAATTTCAAACTCCTAGAGCAGATAATGACATTTATAAAGGACAAAAAGTATTATCCAACCTTTTAAAGAAAATAGCCACCTAACAAGCTTTGAAAGTTAAGAATTCTGAGTATGCAAAATAATCCTTTAAAAAGGAGAGACTATGTGTAATGAATCTTTCTTTGATGAACTTTTGATCCTCTAACTTTCAGAAAATAACAGCAATTTACCATTCTCTTTATAATTTGGGGGACCTACGTCCGAGGCTTTCTTTCATTTGCAGTGTGTGATATAATGGTTAAAACTTCAGTCTTATTGAAAAGACTGTGTTTGTTCACACTCTGCCCAACTCCCAAAGCCTTCTTAATTTAGTGCATTAGTGAATCTGGACCAATAGCTCTATCATGTTATGGCTCGATTGGGCACATACTTGTGGCTAGCTTCTAGACTGAAGCAATAATACTACTTTTCTCAAAACTCTGTTTTAGGATTAAAGGGTAACACATGTTCTAGGAATATAGTAATTGTTAAATAATTGAATTTTAAAAAGTTATTCTTTCATTCATCCTTTTAAAATAATGTTAAAAATTTTTCATTGTTAGCCAAGTGAGCTAGACATATTTGATTTTTTTAAACAAAAAGTCTAACATTGTTGTACAGTACAAAGTTTGAGGTGGTGTCAGAGGTCATTCTGGTGCCTGTTTTTTCTCTATGTAAAAGAATCCAGTACTACAATATATGGATGGTACCATACTTATTTTAGCCCTTTAATTGTAGGGTTTCTTTATTTTTACAAATGGCCCTGCATATATGCATGACCTCCCCTTTCCTTGGCTGATAGAAACAAATGGCTAAATCTGTTCAAAGGGTACATGAAATGGGGGAGTGGTTACCTTCCTTTTATATCCCTTCCAAGGGCAGATCTAAACTTCCTTTCCTTATCTGAGTTTGCTTTGGGGGATAAGGTGCCTCTCTTCCTTGCAGTGATATTAAACAGCAAAGTCTCATTTCTATAAGAACTTTAGAAACATTATTACATATTCCTTTTGTTGCACAAATATGAAATTTATCCTTCTGAGAAATATTATTCATTGATCTTGAGTTGCTCTCAAAATTGAAATGCAAAAATTAAGTCACAATTTTTTCATTTTTCCTGAGAGACTGAATCAATTATTAAATTTATGGTGCAAGTTATGCTTTTATTTTTAGTTTTTATGTCTGAAAAGTGAATTTAAGTTGCAATAATCTTCTGAATTGTCATAAACCTACCTTCGACACATTGACACATTATTTTTATTGATTAAGATATAAATGGGGGCTTTTACAATTAATAGACTTAATTGTCAATGCTCAGAATAAGATCTTTCTTCTTAAAGATATGTTGGAAAAGATTTGTAATAAAGTTTTGCTCATATTTTTGGTTTGTTTTCTATGTTTAATTTATGGACTTGGTAAAATTTTCATCTAAAAATCGAATGATATATAATCAAGACAAAGCTATAAAACCAATGTGAATAGTGTGGAACATAAAAAAGAAATCGTCAGTGATTTTTAATATGACCATTTTAAATGTGCTCTTTGTTAACAAGGTGATTTTTTTACACTGTTGATATTTTTTAAATGAAAGCATCTTTTTGATTTGGTAAGAACTAATAATGAATTTATATATTTTCCTTTTATTTATAATTGACTATATGAAAGGTCTACATTTATTAGATTTATTGAGTTATAATCTACTGAGAAATTGTGGGACAGAATTTCTTATATGCCATAAAAATAGAAAAAAGTTAAACTTCTTGTCAATAATTGTTTGGCCAATTGCAAAACTGAAATAAGACTCATACATATATAACAGTTTATTTAAAAGATTTATTCAAGCTATGACAAAAGAGTTCTGAAGGGCTTTCTAGTGAGAAACAGAAGTGTTTAGCATAGTTCCTGTGTCTCCTTTACACTTGCACATTCACACAGAAAGGGGAGGGGGAGAGAGAGAGAGAGAGAGAGAGAGAGAGAAAGAGAGAGAGAATAGGCCCGTGGATCCTGATATCTGGTCAATATTGTCTAATTCTCTCAGCCACACATAGTTCCCTTCCTGCAATTGACGTACATCTAATACTTAACTTAAAGAGTATGTTCACCTTGACTACAACATTTATATATACAATACTCAAAGTAAGTTATTTATACTCTTGGATTAGTCCATTTCCAGAGTTTGTGATCAAGCCGCCTTCATATGAATTTTTAGTACACTAATTCTGGACTATGAAAATGATCTTCAGGTACAAAAGTCTGAAAGCAAATCAAATTTCAGTGTACCATAGTAGCTAAAAGCACATATTTTGGAGCCAGACTGGTTGAGTTCAAATCCCAGCTGAGCCACTTACTATCTTCATAACTTTTAGCAACTAATTTAACTTCTCTATACTTTAATTCTATCGTCATCAAAATAATGAAATACATATAACTATCTTGGTTGTTGTGAAGATTTAATTAATTAACCATGTACTTAACAATGTCTTTCTTATCAACTTTAGCAATTATCAACATTGTGTTCAAAATCAGATGAAAAAAATGGAAGTAAGCATCATTTAAGGCAAGGAAACTAGGAGTTTATGCCCTGTTATCTCTTTTTTTTATAATTAATATTTTTAGTTTTAAAGAAGCTCTAGATTACATAAATGCTACATAAAAAATAGATTCCCATATGCTCCACTCCATCTCCCTCCCACACTTTCACACATTAAAAACATCCTTCAGTAGTGTGGTACATTTCTTACAATTGATGAACATGTATTGAAGCATTGTTATTAACCATGGACTACAGATTGCATTATAGTTTACAATCTGTCCTGTACAGTTTTGTATGTTATGATAAAATATACAATGGCCTGTATCCATCCCTGCAATATCATGCAGGACAAATTCAATTTCCCAAAAATATCCCCACATTATACCTATTCTTCCCTCTCCCATCCCTCAGAACCTCTGGTGGCCATTGCCTTTATATCAATGATAAGAGTTCTTCCACTGCTAGAATAATAATAAATCTATAGTAGAATAATATTAGGTCTACTTTAGTCCATTATCCATTCCCCAGTCTTGAGCATTTGGGGATAGTGATGCCCACTATGCCTCTAATTAAAAGGGACTTACATGGATGGAACTATCTTACTTGCAGTTGCAGACACTCTGTTCCTTGGGATGGGTGTTGTCCATCATCATCACCTTGTTAGTTGTCCTGGGTGAGTTCAATGAACTGGAGAGTAGTTGTTGCAACTCTGCTGAAATTCAGGGCTCAACTGGCATATAGACAGATCAAAGATTTAAGTCTCTGGGACATATATTTATCAAATACAGTGTTAATTATGGGTTCAAATAAAAGAGGTAGAACAGCCATATATAGAGAACCTATTAATAAGTGTAACTCTGTTACAATGAGGAGCACAAATTCCAAAGAAAGGTCCACTGACAGGGCGCCAAACTCCTTAGCTGTCTGCCTTGCTTATAGTTTCTGGATATTTCTAGAGCCCACGGGAGCTCTGCTATTTGAGGCACTGTTTACTGTGGCAGTCAATGAGATCATGCTGAGACTTGTATAAGCATAACCTCTCGAATGACCTCCCAACTCACTCTGAAATCTCTTAACCATAAAACTCATTTGTATTTACCATTTCCCCCTTTTGGTCAATGTCTTTTTCTGGATCCATTGCTAGTTGGCACTTGCAAATAATCCTTCGGTGCCAGGGAGGCTCATCCCCAGGAGTCATGTATCAAGCTGGGGAGAAGGTAGCGTGTTTAAATGCTGAGTTTGGCTTAGAAAGACGCCATATTTGAGCAACAAGGAGGCTTTCAGGAGGTAACTTTTAGGCTTCCCCAGATGCTGGCAGTCCCTGAGATATGGAAAAGACTTTGGACAAGGTAGGTCTCTTCAGTCACCATCAATTTCCAGAGTAGACTTAGAGCTGACAGGTGCTAGATAGCAACATTCCCAGAAGAAAAGTTGAAATAAAACCTGAAGTCTTTGAGGGGGGATCTTGCAGGCTCCACATGCCACCAATTACAGAACCAATGATTTCTGATTATTTAGTATTAGTCACTGCTATTTTACTCTCAGTTTAAGCAGATGTCAATTAGAATAGAATGATTTAACATGCTGAAAGAGATGCAGGAGTGATTGCATTTAGCAACAATATAAGTAAATAAAGATGTTAAAAAGAAGGCCTGAAAATATTGATATACTTCAACTTAACAACTACATATATAGGAATGTATACTAAGAAGTAATAGTGATGCACAAATATCTTTAAGATTGTGTATTAAAGCATTATAGAAAAAATAAAAGTTGAAACAAGTTAAATACCCAACAATAGTGAATGAATAAATGGTACATTCATTAATGATTATATAATGGCAAATTCACAGAATCAAATAATCTTCATTCATTACAACTATCCTGTAAACATATATTTATTGAAATAAGAGTAGTTTCATGGTATACAAAGTTGGAAATAAAAACAGATTAGAAAGTCTCTAAACTACACTGTATTTTTTTGATACACATACTCAAAAATTTTTTCCAAGCTGTCAATGATAGTTTTCTCTGAAAGTTGGGGTTCTGAAATTATGTTTTCTTTTTTAACTTATTTATATTTTATTTAAAATTTTTCCTTTAGCATTAAATATATCATTCACACAAGAGTATTTATAACATGTATGCATAAAGTATAATCATACAATGAAAACACATGTACTAACCTACAAACCCATAAAATAATAACACATATATTATGCATTATATTAGAATATGTTTAGAATATAAAATTAAAAATAGCATAATCCTAATACAATGAAAGTGTCTATAAAATCTCCTCAAAATGAGAAATATGTTCATGATACAATATGAAAAGAAATTATAGAAAAAGCCCCTAAATTTGCCTATGGGTGATTTGGTCAAGTTACAGTGAACTAAAATTAGTTTTGGGTTATTCAAATGGAGAGGTAGTGTGATCTGGTAGTTAAGAGTGCGAGCTCTGGAGTAATTTTCCTAGTTTCAAATTTTGTTCTTTCCAAACTGAAAGGGATAGTACATATCTACTATGACTGGGGCAGTGTATATGAAAAGAGTAGCACTTTTTATTATGGATATTCTATTGCTATTAATACAGGGCAAGTTTGTATTTCAGACTTTGGCATACTGTACCTATACAAAATACTGTTTTGTTTTTTCATATATTGCCATCAAGTTATCTTATTTTTGCAATTTAGTTTTTCAGTTATTAAACTTTTTATTCACATTTATTAATAATCATTCTGCTAGTTTCAGCTCAACAAGCTACTGAGGTAATTGGCTTTTGTAATATCATCCAGTGTGTTAGCTAATTCTTCAAACCTTGTTCTATCCAAAAAAGTTGACAAACAAGGCTCTGGAAAAAGCCAAGAACAGAGCTTTGAGGACAAGTGGAGGAAGTGAAGACACCACCTCCCATACCTGGCCTTCAGGGCCTTCAGGGCCTAGGCACTCTTCACTTTCCACCCCCACTGCAAACCCTCCCAGTTTCGAGAATTTTTACCCAGCTGAGGTCCTCTCTGGGAATTGCCTTCAGCCAAAGGAGCTGCCTAGACTAATGCTACACCTCATTCTTAGGAGAAGCCCAAATTCATGACTGTCCCCTGTTTCAATTCAGGTCATCCCTGAATGGCCACTTCAGCTTCAGAGCTTCAGAGCTCCCTGGAATCAAGCTGCAGCCTCCATTGCAAAAGTACTGTAGGCTGACATCATGCTCTGACTGATCCTACTTCTCTCACTACTTATAGCATTTGTTGCCCCAGAACATTCCTAGAAAATGACTTACAGGGAAATGTGTGTCTGAGAATGCACCCCAGAGAACTGAGCATTTCTCAGAACATTTTAATCACTATACTATATGGTTCACTTAGCATGACTTCTTGAACAAACTTGCCTAAGAATCATAGTTTTCTCTTTCAAAGTCTATAATCCCTTTTTATCATCAACGTGCTTCCAAGGGTGCAGTTAATAGATCCATATATTTATTTATTTTCTAAATATGGGAAAGAAACTGTTGCACAAATTACTTGCAACTTTACCTTTTGTTATGATCTCTCAGAAACCTCCCCTACTAATTCAGTAACCATATACTAGTCAAACTACTACTCTATTATTACTATTATTAAAATCCTAAAATACAAGCAATTTCAAATATTTTTAGAGCACTTATTTGCCAGGCATTGTGTTGACAGCCTTAGATGTATATTTCATTTAATATTCACAGCAATCTACACACAACTGCCATCATCTCCATTTTAGAGTTGAGAAAACTGAAGCTCAGAGAATTTAAATCAATTACCCAAGCTCACACTTCAACCAACACACGTTGCTGGAATTTCCAAACCTGCAAACTTGATTGTCACTGCAACTCTTCCACCAACAATACCGTTTATTGGTATTTCAGCTGGACTGAAAAATTTGCAACTTGAAAAGCGAATAGATGTTCTCTTTTTCAGACATTTATTCATACTAAATTTTCTATTCTTTTGAAGTTCCAAAATCAGAAACTGGTGTTAAGAGTATCTTCACTGGTCACCTCTCAGGACTTCCCCTCCCTTCATTCTGCTCCAGGCATGGTAACCTTCTGACTGATCTTTAGACACACCAGGAACGCCGATGCCTAAGCATTTGATATGTTTCTGTTTCTCCCTGTCTGGAATGCTCTGTGTTAAAGTGTCAATGTGTGTTAGCTGACTTCATTCAGGAATTGACTCAATGGTCATCTTCCAGTGAGATTTTCTCTAACTTTCCAACTTAAAATCAGAATTCCCTGTCCCTGGATCACCATATCTCCACTTTGTTTCCCTCTATAGATCTGTCATCGCTGATCTTTTTGTCTGCATCCTCACAATAGATTGTAAAATCCATGAGGCTGAGGATGTTTGTCAGGTTAGCTCAGTGCCATATCTCCAGGAGTTATAAAAGTCCATTACACAAATTAAGTATTCAATAAATATTTTCTGAAAAATGCAGGAATGGAGAAAAAAAATTTAGTGTGTCTAAAATGGATTGGTGGCAGGATCATTTTTTTAATAGACGATTTCTTTTTTAGAGCAGTTGTGAAGTCGCGGACAACTTGCCCAGGAAGTTTAGAGAGTTCCCATATTAACCCCACCTTCAGCACCACCACCACCACAAATACAGTTTTCTGTGTTACTAACATCTTGCATTAGTGTGGTAGATTGTTACAAATGATGACTCAATATCCATACATTATTATTAATCAAGGCCCATATTTTACACTAGAGTTTACTCTTGGTGTTGTACAATTCTATGGCTTTTGGAAAATTAATAATGCCTTGTATCCACTATTACAATATCATCTAGATTAATTTCAATGCACTAAAAATCCCTGCGCTTCAACTATTCATCCCTTCTCCACTCTCCCTGAACCCCGAGTTTGAATCTTAAAAGATATAGCTTTTTTAGACTGACTTCTTTAACTTAAGGTTTCTCCATGTCTTTTTGTGGTAATCACTTTTAAAAGCAGATTTATCTGGTGGTATTAATCAGCACTTATTTGCATGCATCTTATTCAAGAAATAATCATCTAATTTTATTTGATAGTTCTTGTATTTCAGGCAGTATTTTAGGTATTAAGGATACAATAATGAACAGAATAGATAAAGTTCTTGCTCTCACAGAAAAAAATATTTTTGCTCACTTTCCATCCATATGCATGTAGCATTATGCTAGGTGACAAGGTATTGGGGTTGCGAGTAAGGTTTCTATGTCAGCAATATTTTAAAAGAAAATCTGTTTTGCAACTAGTTTTTCTTTAAAAATATTTCTTTTTGGAAATAATTTTGGATGGAAGGACCTATATATTCAGTTATTTCCAGAACATATATCAAAATATTGACTAGCCATGCAAACTGCACAAATAAAATATAATTATATTATGGACATCTCATTTCTATCTGAAAATCTTAGAACCTTAGAACCTTTCCCATTATGTCTCATATGCAACATTAAACTAGCATTTACTATATATAATTATCACCATGTTATCTCAAAGTAACAACATTAAATGCAGGATTTTTAAAAGAACACACATGCTAATGAGATGAACATTTCAAAGACACCATTTTAAAAATTATTATTTTAGTTAGCAATATTCATATTTGCATAAATTTAGCATAATAGCTTAATTTTAAAATGTCTGATTTTTTCACCCCATTTAACAATTTTTCATACTTTGAAAGGGTGAATTAATGTGGGGATATTTGCATTATCTTATAAATAACATATGCATTGTTAAACAGAAGGAAGGAAGCCAAGTCCTTTAAAAACCTTGCACACATCTATTAGTCATTTGATTATGTCTTTTCATACACTTGCTGCATTGCTTGTCTATACTAATAGAAAAGGACTCTTACCAAGATATGTAGTTACTTTTTTCTGCCAAAAATAAAATATGGATTTTTTCAACTTAAAAAGACTGAATTTTATGTCTATTAAACCCAACAAAATATTTATGAAATACACATACTTAAAAGTGCACTCTAAATTAATTTTAATATATTTAATAAAGTATACGCATACTATTATATATGTATATACATATTTATGTACACATATTCCATTTAGGTCACTATCTTATTTTGACACAGAGTTGCTGATGCAAAGTACCAGAAATGGGTTAGCATTCATCCTGGGAAATTTACTAGGTGAAAAAGCTTACAGTTCTGAGGCTATGAAATGTCCAAACCAAGGCACCATCAGAGATGATTTCTCATCAAAGTCAGTTACTGGTGATCCTGCTGTCCTGCCACGTAGCAAAAATGGTGGGTGATCTCTTCGCTTCCCTTCCAGAATCTACCATCTCCCAGAGCTCAGCTGTGATAAAGGTACAGGGCTTGTCTCTTTCCAGGCCTCCTCTGTCAGTCTCAGCTGCTTCTTGTACTTCCTGAGTTCAGCTGTGGGCTATCAGTCACATGGCTCATCTCTCTTTCTTTAATATATATATATATATATATATATATATATATAAAGATACTTAGAATACATAAAAGTTACATTAAAAGTATAGGAGATTCCCATATGCCCTACTTCCTACCCCGTCCACATTTTCCCACATTAACAACATCCTTCATTAGTGTGGTACATTTTTTACATTTGATGAAAACATTTAGGAGCATTGCCACTAAGTGTGGATCATAGTTTACATTGTAGTTTACACTCTCTCCTGCACAATTTTGTAAGTTATGGCAAAATGTACAATGGCCTGTATCTGTCATTGCAATGTCATTCAGGACAATTCCCAGAAGTCCCAAAAATGCCCCATATTACACCTGTTTTTTCTTCTCCCTCCCCTCAGAACATCATCTCTTTAACCTTGAGCTGCTCCGTGGGTCCAGCCTGCTGAGGGCTTTGTACTTAAGCTTTGGCTGCTAGTGATCCTCGAGTCCTCTCTCACATGGCAGGATCAAAAATGGCAGCTTCCTTTCTCTAAGTGTCTCTCTCTATGTCTCCTTTTGTATAAAGCTCCCATAAAAGGACGGAGACCCAACTTGAGTCATGCCTCACTGACATAGTCCAATCAAAATGGTCTCACTCCCACATGGATGGATCAGTTCAAAAACAATTTTTTTTCTTTTGGGGATTCATAAAAGAACTTCAAACTGTCACAGTCACAAAGTTGAAAACAACTATAGAAAACATGTACTCAAATAGATATGCAGTTGTATGCAAATAGAAGAATTGTAGCAGGCAGAATGGTGAATAATGAAAAATTTTGTATTGAAAGTGACTTGCAAAAAATGATTGGATGTAATTTATCAGTAATATGACTGTTTCTACTACATGTCTGAAATTGTTGTATGAAGTCAATAATATAGAAAAAATTGTTATGGCCCTAAAGAAACTTACAATTTAAGCAGATAAGGCCAAGACCAATGAAATAATTCCAGAAAAAGAAGATAGAGTAAAAGCCACCTGGTGGATACATTCAGAGTCACTGAATGTCAAAGGACTTCACAAAAGTCATCATAGTTACTTATGATTCCAATGAAGAACTGATTTACTAAAAGCAGTGGTGCAGAGTAAACTAAAAACAGCAAATAAGACATAATCAATGAGTCCTAGTGGAAGACTGGCATTGGTGTATGAATCATGACCCCCACAAAGGACCTGTTCAAGTCTTAATCTGCATTCCTGTGGTTGTGAATCCATATGTTAATAGGACCTTCAGAGATGCTATTATTAATTAAGATGAAGACTCATTTTTTAATAGAATCTTTGAAGATCCTATTTAGATAAAGCCAAATTGAATTAGCATGGGCCTTAATCCATAAGACTAGAGTCCTTATAAGCAAAGGAAATTTGGACACAATAAGTCAGTAGAAACCAGAAGTTAGAGAATGAAGCATATAACCATGTGACTAAAGCAGAAATGCAAGTCAAGGAACCCCAAGGATTGGGTCGAGCCTAAATCAGGAGGCTACCAATTTCAAGAGAGAACATGGACTGTCCAGGCTTTTACTTTGGACTTCTAGCCTCCAAAACCATGAGACAAAAAACTTCCATTCTTGAAGTCCACCAACTGTGTGATATTTGTCATAGCAGAAGTGACAAACCAAGGTAAGGATAAGGATTGGGCCACTGTGACCCTTTTTAAATTGAATACATTAATATGTTTAAAAATCATTTTAAAAAGAGCAGAGGAATCAATGCTTTGATGACTTTACATATATCAGTTATTTATTTCTACAAAACAGTGAAGGAATTTGTTACCAAGATGAAAAATGGAAGTAAGAAAGAAAAATGCATATGAGAGCAGGAAATTAATGGTTGTAGAGCTTGTTCCTCACAAGCAATTACAAGCAATTATTTTCCTTTTATTCAAAGCATCATTTGAGTTTTAAAATCTTCCTTTACTCATAAACTGCTGTTCTGTTATTCTATTCAAACATTTTGTTGCTTTTATTGTTGTTCCTAAGTCAGGATCTTGTGGTAAGTGCAATAAAATGATAGGTTGGTAGCTATAATTACATCAAGATGAGTAAGAAAGAGAAAATGAATGCTTTGATAGATGAATACTGACCCACATATCTGATTTTGCCAGAAGCAATACTCGTTTTTAGGAGGTAAAGGAGCACATATTTTCCATATGGCATGATTTTAAGGATATGATGAGTGCCCCAAAAGATCTCTCAAACCTGGAGGAATAGTAATTAAAATTTTAAAGCTTAACTTTTCACAATTTACTTCATTGGACTAAGCTTTTCTATGATTCACCTTATTATTTTAAAATGGAATATCCCTTAGAAGGATACATGACATCAACATCTGAGCTTTGGAAGGGGAAGTGGGGAATGGGTGTAGAAGGGATGCTGTAAATTCCATTATTGCTCAACTAAAATAGCAAGACAATGTGAAGTGAAACTGCAGATTTCTATAAGGTCAATAGAATAAGATAATTGAATAAGACAAACACAGCAAATGATGGAGGGGAAAGAGCTCATATTTATGACAGAGACATAAAATTTTCCAGAACTTTTTTTGGACAAAAAATATTGATAGGAGAGATATTGGTAAGAAAGTAACATCTAAAAATCTCACTGTTTTATGGACCTGATAACCTTTTCTTTCCTGTGCAAAAAGAAGTGCTTTCTATGTTGTATGTGACAGGCAGGGAAGGACTGTTTCCCCTTTTTCTAGACCACTCTATCTCCTGCTTCCAATCCAAGATAATTCAAGCAACATTCACTGGAAATGATTCAGTGCTTTTTGTCTTTAAGTAGTTAAAAACAAAGAAGGGAAAAAGAACAAAGATGGAAAGAAAAATAGAGGAAAAGATGAAAAGGAGGGAAGAAAACAACAATGAAAGAATGCTGTAGATACAGGGAGAAGCGACAGAAAAGAACATTTCACTTGTTTATATTAGCTTTATTATTAAAAACAGATTAAATAGAGATGTTAAGGCTCCTTGATATGACCACTTAACTAAAGGTGAGGAAACAGAAGACTTGCTATGTTAACTCTTTTGCTGGAATCCCACGAGGAAGTTCCATTCTTTTATACTTATTTAGTTCTTATTACATGGCTGACTTTGTTCTAGAATGCTAGTATAGAGCAGTAAATAAAGCAAAGTCTCTATCCTCAGGCATCTTCTTAGCAGCAGATTCCATTGCAGACATCCTAATTCCCCATTTTTCTGCTTAGTTCATTACACTTATGTCCTCATAAATATGGCCTCACTGATGACCTGTGCCTAGTGCAAATTCTTGGAGGAGGTTTCTATAAATGGCAGTTGTTTAATGCACCAAATGAATAATTAGAAACTTATACATTTTTTTCATAACATGTAATGCCCTGAAATTATGATGTACTCCTCAAGTAAGGAAAAGATAACTTGGTGGTCATTGGATAAGGGTTGCAAAGGGCTCATTCTATGTAGGTTGTGTTCTTTATTTCTTTTTCACCACTTTTCCAACTTTTTAGTAAGGCAGTTATTTTGAAAAAAAAAATGCCCTTAAGATAGTTAGTAAAAATAGTTGCAACATAGGAAAAAAAATCCTTAGGACAAAATAAAGTCTAAATATGGGAGCTATTGGAAATATTTGGAAATAGTGCATATGCAGCACAGTTGAAAAAGTTGCAGAAAATCTT
>PVKH010014667.1:0-16399 GCA_004027955.1 Chaetophractus vellerosus
TTTTTTTTAAAGATTTTATTTATTTTATTACATATCTCCCCTTCCCCCCCGTTGCGGGGACACGCCGAGACTTGGTCACTGCGCAGGCGCGGCTTTCCCCCGCTTGTGGGCGGCTTCTGCTTCCATCACGGCCGGCTTTTTTTCAGTTCGCGGGTGGCTGGCTGTGCTCGATTTGCAGGCGACCTGCCCTTCCCGTGGCAGCTTTTGCCTGTCCGTGGCAGCTTTTTGCCCTGCCCACGGCGGCTCCGGCCTGCCCATGGCGGCTTGCCATTCTCAAGGCGGTCTGCCCGCTAGGAGAGGTCCCCGGGAACCGAACCCAGGGCCTCCCATGTGGTCTCCCAGCGAGCTCCCCATCCACTGAGCTATCCAGCCGGGCCCATACTTTTTTAAAAAGTCATTGAAATGATAGTCTAATGATTCGTTTTTAGCCTGCTTTTTAAAATAAAGCAAAATATTATGGCTATCACACTGTATCAATACATACAAATCTACTTTGTCCTTTTAACAATGCATAATATCATTCACATAGGTGTACTATAATTTTTAAAATCATCCCTCTTTTTTGAACATTTAGGTTGTTTTCTGATATTTTGCAGTGGTAATGCTGAAGTGTACACTCTTTTAATAATTTCTTTGCATATTTATGAGTTTTTCTATACATTTACTGAGTTAAAAGGAATTTATCCAAAATTTTGATAGCTCTTCATGTATTTAACATTCATTTACTAAGTATCTATTATTTGATAGGCACTGTGCCTGTACTTAGTGCTGGGCTCACAACAGCAAACCAGACAGATAAAGCCCCTGTTCTCATGGAGACTATGTTTTATCTCCAAACCAGTAAGTGTTATTTGGTTAATTGACTGGCTATTTGGAAAACCATATCTTTAATGCCTCATCACACCTTACACAAAACTCAATTGCAATTAAAGAACTAAACATGAAAAGCAAAACAATAAGATGATTAAATTGTAGGAGAATAATTTAAAAACTCTGGCATGGAAAAGTTTATTGAAGCTTCTACAAAACCCAGAAGCTACATAGGAAAGGTTTGACAGAGTGAATAAAAAGTTAAAACTTCTAAATGATGAAAGACACAAGAGACAAAGACAAACACAACAGACCAGAAGTAAATATTTGTACGATTTATAATAGACAATAGACTAATAATGTACCTAATATATAAAAAGTACCTGCAAATTCGAAATGAATAAACAAATCCAGGAGAAAAATAAGAAAAAAAAAGGAAAAAGTTATAAATGTGTAATTTCCAGAAGAAGAAATACAAATGCTAAGTAGAAGAAATATATATATATATATATATATATAGATCTTTACAATAAATCAAGATGTAAGCGCTTACATAGAGCACATTTGAGTTTATTCAGGGTCTCAATTTCAGCTCCCTTGGATGCAAATAACCCTGGTAACAGTGTGTACAGTCTTCTCTTGCTTTTATCATTTTAAAGTAAATATTACATTTGACTGTATTCAAGTTTGTGCAAAAGAAATATAAAATACCAACAGATTTACTGAAAGTCACTCAATCTCACTAACTATCAGGAAAATGTAAATTTAAACCAACAGATTACCATTTTTCATTCA
This sequence comes from Chaetophractus vellerosus, assembly GCA_004027955.1. Lineage (NCBI taxonomy): Eukaryota > Metazoa > Chordata > Mammalia > Cingulata > Chlamyphoridae > Chaetophractus > Chaetophractus vellerosus. The sequence goes on from PVKH010014667.1 coordinate 1,606, forward strand.
TTAGATTTACAGTAATTAAAAAGGGACAGGCATATAGAATTGTGCTTAAACTCTGCAGTGGGCCTGTGAATTGCTAACAATCTCTTGGAGAGCAGTTTGGAGGTATTTCTCAACATTTTCATTATGCGTATTTTTGACCCAGTAATACCACTTCAAGGAAATGGTCTTTCAGAAAGACTTGAAAGGGTGCCCAGAGATTTGTATACAATGATGTACACTGAGCATTGTTTGTAATAGGAAAAAATGGAAGCAATGTAAAAATCCAGCATGGGAGAATGATGAAATAATTATGGTGTCATGCCATAGACCATGATGAGATCCCTAAAAACAATGAGGTAGATCTATTTGTACTGGCATGGGAATACCTCCATGGTCACAGAACAACACATGTACTATGATAGCATTTTTATAGAAAGGATAACAATCAAGATGGGGTGTTTGTGTGTGTAAAAATCCCCATCACATGGGAAGAGAGTAAGATGGGATAGGGAAAGGCAGGGGTAGACGAATGTGGAAACTACTGTAAGCAGGAAATTGAAAGTGCAAAATTTTAAAAAAGCAATACAAAACTGCTTCTGTGATTAAGATTCATGAAAGCGCCTTTCTTTTTCAGGTGCAGCCACGATGTACACAAGATATAAAATAGTAGAGAAGCAAAATCAGTCTTACTATTTCAGCACTCCTGTTTTTAACTTGGTGTCATTAGTTCTTGGATTGGTGGGATGTATCGGAATGGGCATTGTAGCCAATTTTCAGGTATGACCTATGTCTTTTTCAGTTGAGTATTTGTGTCTGGGAGAGAGAGGCAGGAGCACAAAAGGCTTGGGAGCTCAGAAGTGAGCAGGGAGACCATTGCTGAGCCCACATAGCTATTAAGTGGTTGATGAGGGCCTTAGTCTCCTAGCACTGGCAAACCAGGTGGCTCAAAGCAACAGAAATGTATTGTCTGCAGTTCTGGAGGCCAGAAGGCCGACATCAAGAGGTCAACAGGGGAGAATCCTTCTTGCCTCTTCTAGCTTCTGGTGTTTGCTGCGGGTAATTGTTGGTGCTTCTTGGTTTGTAAATTCACCACTCCGGTCTCTGCCTCCATGTCCACATGGCCTTCTTCCTTGTCTCCATCTCCACACAGCTTCTTCTTTCTGTGTTCCTCTACCTTCTTAAAAGAACACCAAACATTGGATTAGGGCCCACCCTAATCCTGTTTGGCCTCACCTTGACTAGTCACACCTTCAAAGACCCTATTTCCAGATAAGGTCACCTTTACAGGTTTAGGACTTGTACATGTCTTTGGGGGCCACAATTCAACCCACAGTAATGAGTTTATAAAAATCGGGGTAGTTTGGTTTTAGAAGTAAATCTTGGTAAGCTCTGAAAGTCAGTCCTGCCTGGTACTTAAGAGAAATAGGGGTACATGTTTGGATGATTATGGGAAGCGAGTTTGCTCTGATGCTATGGGATTCTGCTTTGCTCCATGTTCTCACTGATATGGTTCGAAGTGTCATGAGAGCTACTTCCGTCATTGTAATGATTTCACTAAGAGTTTGAAAATATTTGTGCATGTGAGTGTGTGTGAGTGCGTGTGTTTGTGTGTGTTTACAGGTGCTACCATTTGAACCTCTGGTGTCCAATTCAAAGAGCCATATCTGGTCTCTTCCTTTTTGCCAGTGAGGCTATAGGTACATGGAGGTGAAATGACCTTTTGCTCAGGGTTACTCAGCTAATTAGTTACAGAGCCAAAATATGGCCCCACTGAAGCCAAATAGCTTGTGCGGTGACCACTGTGCAGTCTCCTGGATATATTCTTAATGTGTCAGGTGTTTGAAAAAGCCCTTATGATTCTAAAAGCCCTTATGGTTCTTATGATTCCTTTTCATCCCAGGGTCTCTTTCAGGGGAGCATGGAACCCACTTGTCTCTGGAGACTATTTAATATTTTAAAAATATTTAATTGCTGGGTTTCAAATTTACATTAGTTGTAACAATGTCCACCCCATAGGGCTGTTGCAAAGATTCAGTAGGATAAGCCCAGTACCCACAGTCAGTCCTCTGTGCTGTCATGGCCATTGTCAGCATCGTGACAGTGGACCTGCTTTCTCCATCGCCTCTTATCGCTGACTGAGAGCAGGAGGGCAGTTACTCCTGGAGGACTTTTGGTGCTGCCCAGAGGCACTCCTTTAACTTTTCCCACCAGAGTTGAGGTGATCTCTGGTGATCTTATTTTCACAAGAAGGCTCCATCTTCCTCAGCTTAGCTGAACATGAATGTCTATGTCTCTAAGCTGAAGAGGGCGTCACGGAACTGCACCCCAGGCTTTGGTCTGGGAGTCTGATAACCTCAGGCCCTCTGCCTGTTCGACCTGCTTCCCACTGATTCCCTTTCATCCATCCAGCACGAAGTCAGACCAGCATCCGAGTCTTGGGCAACCTCCACCATGCGGGCCACATGGAATCACTTTTCCACACAGCACTTGGGGTGGCCGCCTGTCAATAGGGAGGAAGGTTACGACAAAGTTCCCTCAGGAGACTCACTGCTGTGTTTTCCTGGCGGTAGGGGAGATGCCCTGCCTTATACCACACAGTGTCTTCTTCAGGGCCACCCAGACCTGCGGGACAGGGATACTCCCTCAGGTCTCAGGGTCAACCAGTTTTAGTTTAGTTTTTGGATATTACAAACCCTATGATTAGTGCTTCTTCTTTAACACTGGAAGCTGGAAAGGAGAGAGCTAAATTTGTAGCACCTCCCCCCACCACCCCAAAGCAGTGCAGGGGCTTCATGGAACTACACCGTGAACTCAGTTTGCTACTGGCTCTATTTCACTTTCTTACCCTTATTATTCCTATATGAGGAAATAAGACATGCACACAAAAAGCTGTAAGGCGTGGTGGCATGTGACGTCTGTCACATGGGAGAGGCACCCTATGGCATTTCCTCATATTTTATGACAGTATGCACTTTTCATAAAAACAAATATTTGTTGGAAATTTTCTGTCAGACATGTTTATGAGAACATACCCTGCTTTAACTCATAAAATTCTAATAATTATAATAAGAGAGGTGCTATTATTTCCCCCATTTTCTGATGAGGAATTAGAGGTCCAGAGAGGTGAGTAATTGCCCAAGATCACATGACTAATGCATGGCAGAGCTGGGCTTCAAACCAAGGCAGTCTGTCCAGAGGCTGTGGGAAAGAGTCCTCTTCAATGCCAGAATGAGAACATCTCTGTGGGAAAAAAGAGCATGGACACAGCCCACAGTTCTAGAGCAAGAAAGCACGATGAAAAACAATTTAAAAAGCAGGCCTGGAATGATCTGATTTGCCTAGTACAGTGTGGATATGAATGGTCTTTTGGGGAGCAGTATTCACTTTATGACAGATCACTTTGTCCTCTGAACAACTTGACATCATGAGAGATGCAGATATCAAATTTTAAACCATAAAAGCCAGACTTTAGAAAGAATATAGAGAAGGTTAGAAAAATTAAGCTTTTGTTTTTTTTTAAGGTTTCCTTCAAAAACTAGAAATAGCATCTTTACCTTCTCTGGGAGCAAAGTGTTTGCCTTGTCATTGTTCCCATAAATATATCTGTACAACTTCCTTGTTCGATATCCTGTAATTCATTTTCAGCATGCCAGAAGCAAACCAACTTGAACTCTTACTTCAAGAAGGCTCAGAAATATGAGAACAAAAAAAGCACATTGACTCGGGTATTTTTCTTGAATAGCAGTAGATCACATTTATCAGAGGATCACAGATACCTCTCTTTCCTGAGCTGGTGGGTGTGGTGGCTCCTTTTTGGTGTATCCTCACTAAATTCTGTCCATGCTTTATTTTTCCTTGAGAAATTTCCTCTTTGGAAAAGAAGTTTTTCAAGGTATAACCCCCCTCGATATTCTAGTTTTCTCTATTTTTGCTATCTTTTAAATTAGCAAGATAGTTTCTAAAAAGGAGTCTGAAAATGGTTTTGGGATTCTCTCTAATTCTCTATCGAAAATTCGTGTCTGATCTAAGAATCATTTCCCTTCTAAAATACCTCCCTGATGAGGACTGTATATTGCACTGTGGTAAAAAGACACATTACAAATAGCTCATGTAGCTAATGTGGGTGTCCATGAAGTTTGCAGATTAAGATCCTAAAGGACTGGCCAGGGTGGAGGAAGCAAATTTCCTGCCAGTGGTAATTGGGGGAAAGTAGGTATGTAAATTCCAGATGTGGATTTACTCAGCACGAAAAGAAAATGGAGAGCAGAAAGTACCAGCATTCTTGGAAGATTATTCCTGGAAGTGAATCCTTTAGCTGTAGATGCTTTGCCTTTTGTTTAATGTCCGTTACCCTATTGTGCCTCACATTGAAGGAGGGAAAATGATTTATTTTTTCTTATTTCTTAAAGGCACACACGCATTTTCAAGGGCACAGAATGTATTTTACTTCTCATCTATAACTTCCCTAAACCTATAGTCTTGTGCTTCATAGGGAATCTATATCTAACAAAGGAGTAATTAATAGGACACTTGCAGAATGTTAATGAAGCCCTATTTGAATATACACAAATCAAGTAATGGATTTCTCCTCATCTTCCTGAGTTTGATTTCCTTAGCAAATAATTTTTTTTTAAACTCCCCTTTCCCATGTAGAGAATGGAAATTTATTATCAGTTTAGTCATGCTCCAGCTTGAGGTTGAACAGCCTTGATGAAAAACACTGTGGTGCTGGGGAAGCATGGCTGGCCCAGGTCAAAGAAGAGTTGAGGACAGAAGGTATGGACAGCATCTTGGGACCAGCTGGGGTCCTGTGGCCAAAAACAGGCTCTCTTGAACCACACTTTAATTTGCGACCTTGCAAAGTTTGCATTTTCAAGTTCAGGACAAGACACAATAGTTCAGTCTAAATGTTGTCGTGGGTACCTGAAGGTAGGTGCCTGTTGAACATTTGAAAGAAGCCTAAAATGAGGCTCCTAGATCTGTCATTCGTGAGCATGTACAAGGTCAAGACATGACTCTGCATAGCCTGGGCATAGGGGCTGCTGTCTGGTTGAAGTGGCAGGTGAGAAGATGGTAGAGAGCTGGGGCCTTGTTTTGAAGTTGACTTTGGAGCACAAGAGAAGCAGCTACTTAGATTGTGTGTTCATTTGGGGTAGCTTGGGAGAGACTAATAGAGATTATTGGGGCGTAGGAGGCCTAAAAAGCAGCAAGCCACCTTGGGTACCATCATGGAACAAGTTGTGTACATTCATGACTTTTTTATTTTTTAAGGAGGTACTGGGGATTGAACCCAGGACCTTGTACGTGGGAAGCAGGCTCTCAGCTTCCCTTGTGAAATTTAAATAATCTTCACAGCAAACCTGCAAGGCAGAAATTATCACCCCCATTTCACAGATAACAGAAATTGAGGTTTGAAACTAAGGTCCCAGGATTTTTATCTGGGTCTGTCACACTCCAAAACTCACCTTACCCAACTGTCCCACCCTTCTAAGGCAGCTTTCATTCTTTTTTTGGTCCCATTTTCCCAAGTTTGCTGTGGAACAGCCAAGTTCTTGGCATTTATTTTAGCATGTGGAAGGTTTTCCCTTTGTGAGCTTGCGTAAGCAGCCCCATGTCCCGAGGTGTGGAGCCTCAAAGAGGCAGGGGAGGGCTTGGGAGAAACGATGACGCTCGCTGAGAGCAACAAGTGACGGCTCGTTTGTGACCCTCTCTCCAGGAGTTAGCTGTCCCGGTGGTCCACGACGGGGGCGCCCTCTTGGCCTTCGTCTGCGGTGTCGTGTACACGCTCCTGCAGTCGATCATCTCCTACAAAGCCTACCCTCACTGGAACAGCCTCCTGACGTGCCACATACGGATGGCCATTTCTGCCGTTTCCTGCGCGGCTGTGGTGCCCAGTATCCTTGTTCTCACAAGCTTGACACCCCCCCCCCCCAAAGAAAAAGCATGAAAAAAGCAAAGGTTAACAACCAACAACCAAGTTTCCATATGCTTCAGAAGAACAATTGGGAGAAAAGTTGTAAATCATTAAGAAAAGACCTCAACTCGTTGGGGAAAAGAATGGTGATGAAAGGAGGGTGGAAAAATGAAGGAACACTTTAGTCTCTGTTTACTTTGCTTCAAACAGGGTCAGTTTCACGAGTCATGTGAAAATATTTATTTTCCTGTGCAGTGCTTAGCTAGAGACACCAAATATTGGTATTGTACTTAAGAGTAATATCCCTGTGAAGTCGCATGAGGCCAGACTCTCCCTTCTCCCTGTATGCAGGTGACAAAAAGATAGTTGGATATACTCATCCATATTGAGACCAAGTCAATTAAAATACAATTTGGCCTTTTCATTTTATAATTAACTGGTTTCGTTTTACGTTCTAATTCAACAGTATGTGAAAAAAAATATATAAATCTATCATGCTTATATATTCTAATTTAGAGGAAATGAATGTTCTTTCATCACTTTCTTTCCTTCCCCTTCCTTTTTTCCTTCTTTAACAAAGAATCTGAAAAAAACTGTGGTGTTTAAGGGGTGTAGAAAATTTCTGATCTTACGAAATACCATCTGTAGTCATATGAGAAAAAGCTAGAGTCGTTAAAAATGGCGATCAATGTCAGATTGTGGGAAATGGGGAACTATTTTATTCAGAGACAGTTTTGTTAGTCTGGGTTGGGTTATTATGGTTTAAAGTGGGCAAGATTGAGTGAAAACACGTCATGTGCTTCTGAATATTAAACTTTGCATTTCTCTTTTAAAATAGAAGCTTCGCAAAACGTGAAGTGTAAGTATGGTTGGAGTGTTGGTTTTTTTTCATCTTTGGAAAGGAGAATTTTAATAATTTCCAATCATAGAGAAACCACACCTGTGTATTGAGACATTTAACAATTGAGCATATACCCATGTTCCTGAGATAGTTCCTTTTCAATTTCCTTTTTCTATTTATGAGCCTTGGTATTTTGTAATACGTTGGTACTTTGTGGTGTTAAGCTTTCTTTAGAGCTATTACCTTGAAATAGTATTTTGGGGAAAAAGTACTTTCATTCAGAAGCAAGTACACAAAAAGTGCCCATTTTAGACTTCTGCCAACCTTTTTGAGCAAATTTAAACAGCTAGATTAACTGTAAGCAAAGAAACATGCAAGGTTAAGCAAACTATAGCCACAGATTAAAATTTTATCTGTAACTTAAAAAAGTATTGCTCAGAAATGATTATTTTTGTGTTATAATTTAACTGCTGTCATAACTGAACTTAAGATTGTGGGTGACTATAAGCAGCTGATACTGTTGGTTTGACTGCAGAAATGTTGGTGTTAATATATTGTAATACTCCACAATAATTACATTATTATACTAATCTGATCTCAAAATTAAAGGACCTGTTTTCTTCTGTAGTTTCCTTAACAGTTTCCTTTTTTAGTGATTGCCTGTGCTTCACTAATTTCTATAACCAAATTGGAATGGAATCCAAAAGAAAAGGTAAAATTTAAATCACTTTCAATGATTTGTCACCTGGTTATGTGAGACTTGTGTCTGGCCAAAGCCTAGAAAGGAGGGTTACTGTTTCTTAGAGCAAGTTGAAAAATGTGGTGTACATACATTATATAATCAAATTACTGTCCAATTATTTGACAATGTGTACATGGTAATTAGCTATTAGGATTACAGGGTAATCCTAATCCTTAACCACCTCAATCATCTATGCTCAGTAAAAGAGGGTGGGCAGTTAACGGCAGGGGAGAAGGTGATTGAGGCAGGTGGAGACCAGAGGAAACTTAGAATGTTAAGGAGAGCAGATGAGACAAGCTCTGGTGCAGTGGATAGTTTATTTCAGGATAGAATGAGAAATAAATGTGGTCAGGGATAAGTTTGCAAGGGGATAGCTTCTGAAAGGCTTTCAGAGGTGGGCAGAAAGGCTGATACTTAATTTATGTGATGGGAGAAAGCCTTTGAAGTCTTTTGAACAGGAAAGTGAAGTGCAAGAGTATTACTGGAATATTCGCTGGCAGCAACACTTGGGTGAGTTGAAAAGGAGAGAGCCAGGAGTTAGGAGGGCAGGGAGAGGGCTGTTCTGCTAATTCAGATTTCAAATCAGTATTTACCTAGATTGGAAATAATGAGGGAAAAATTTTTGATGGGTGCCAGCTAAAGAATGAAGAGGCTAGGTGAATCAAAGGTAACCTCCAAGTTTTTAGCTTGGGTGAACCACAGAATATGTTGCCATGAACAGAGATAATGCTTCTAGCAGGGAAAGATGATTTCTTGGGGGAAAAGTTCGTGAGTTTGGTTTTAGCACTGTTGAATCTCAGGCTTTAGTGAGACATCCAGGAGAAATGTCCAATTAGAAATGTGAACTAGACCTCTGGTGGGATTGGGGCCATCAGAGGATAGGGTAAGATAGCTTGTTTTCTAGACGAATCATCAGAACACATGGCACCGAATGTTTGGAATTGAGATGGACTCATACATTTAGGTACATAAAGTGGTGGTTCATCTTGATGCCATGCAGGAGAATGAATGATGTCTCAAGAGCAAAGAGAGGTAAAGCACAGCTGGAGAGCTGTTGTCAAGGGGCAGGCGGAGAAATCATACCTAGCAAAGTAGAAATAAAAGGGAGGAGTCACAGGGTGAAGAGAAGAGCCAGAAATATGTTGTTTAGCTAACCTCACTGACCCACTCCCTACACAAGCAAGACTCTTGCTTCTAGGGGCTGGCTGTGGAAAGAACAGCCATGGGATTGAGGGTCCTTTGCCCTCAGGGGCTTATAATTCAGTAGGAACAAATAGCCAGTTATTCCCTGCTAAGCGTAATACTGCAGAGAAAGGAAGAAATGCTAAACTGAAATTTGAATAACGTGCTGTGGAAATGCAGAAGCAATAGCAATTAATTGTCACTAAGGAATGAGAGGAGATAGTATCCCAGAGGCTATGGGATAGGACATTTTTCAAGGGAAAGAGAAATGATTAACCAAGGCAAATGTAGCTGAAGAGTTTTTAAGGATGAGGTCCCTGAATTGGGCAATACGGGAGTTGCTGATGTTCAAACAGAAGCTTCAGTAGTGTTGGGTCAGAAGCTGATTGCAGGAGGTTAAGGAAGTGGTGAGAGAAAATGGTTCATTCATTCAGCTATCAATTGTATGCCAAGTCTTTTTTCTGAACTAGAGTCAAGTGGAAGAAGAGAAAAAATGAGGTGGCTAGAGGGACTTTAGGGTCAGGGGAAGCATTTTCCAAGATAGTGGATGCTCAGGTGAGATGAAAGCTGGCAGAGACAGGAGAGATGGACGATGATGGTGAGGGAATGACCCAGACAGACGTTCAAGAAAGTGCTTCCTTTGAATGTTACTTTAAAGTGACTAGATCAGTCAGTAGGTTAGACCTACACAGAAGGCAGTTTCTTCTGAAGTGTAAGGAATTCGCCTCATTGGAAGAGTGTGCAGTTCCTCTTTCCATTGGTGAGAACCCCTTTGTGAAAGCAGAACCTCACGGCAGAGCAGCCCTAGGTGTACTTCACAGTGCAGCCACTTGGGGGAGACCTTCCACCACAAATCAAACGGATCAGCAGCCAGGTCTATTTAAAATGAGAACATACACACATGCACACGGGCTTTTAAAAATTATTTTAATTTTTTACTTCCTTCAGAGCAGTATTGGGACCACATTCCCATTTGGTGAAAGTGGAACTGAGCTGATGAGGCATGGGTTCACAACCAGTAGTTTTATATCTTTTCATTAATTGGCCCCAAACATGTAGCTGAGTTTGGAACCCCTGACTAAAGCCATTCCCATTCTTGCCTTCCACCCTCTCATTCCCATTCCCAAGAAGATACAGGCTCAGTTTACATGTAGATGTCTCTAGATGTAGCTTTCTTTACCTTAGCTCATTAAGCAGTAATATTTTCTCAACTGATATTTTCTATAGTAATAGGGAAACATGAAAACTAATGGTCAGCCAATTTTGTTTAGATGCATACTCGCGTTCCTTGGAATGACAGCACGAATATTTGCTGGATGATTTTGAGGTGTTCCCTTCAATTTTGGGGTTTCTAGCAGTGCTAAAGCAAGTTGTGCCTTGCGCGCAAAATTATTTTTCTGTTGAGTCCAAGTTTACTTCCCCGTATCAGCCATTTTGTAGTCCATATTCTGCCTTTGAAAATTTATAGGCAAAGTCTTAAAACCAGAGTGTGTGAGAGCCAGAGAAAACTTTCTAAATAGTTGCATTCAGCATCTTCGTTGTGCAGGTGCCTGCATCTTTATCTACCATGCCTTTATCTGCATAGCTGATCTATGCTCAGGGGACAGCTTTTCCCACCTGTCTAACTTTCTCATTATTAGTTGAGGCTCACTTTTGTTTGTTTTTGCTCTCAGGATTATATTTACCATGTGGTGAGTGCGATCTGTGAGTGGACAGTGGCCTTTGGTTTTATTTTCTACTTTCTAACATTCATCCAAGATTTCCAGGTAGGAGTTTATCAATTCAAATGTTACAAACTGGATTAGTAAAAATCTACAGAAAATTTCTTGCCTTTTAAATACTAAGGGGGTGCTATCTTCCTTTCTTTTTACATGTTTTAAAAAAAATTCACGTGTTAATGCAACTTCACCTATTCCTGAAGGGAAGCATCTTTAACAGCTCTCCAAACCAGTGAAATTTTCCTGTATCTTCTGCCACTTGATGTTTACAGTCATACATCCTGGTTATTTTTGAGGATGTCTCACCTAGTAGTTTCAAAATACGCACTATGTCTTTTTTTAAAATAAAAGTGAGCCATTGGAAAATGTTGCCAAGGCAGAGAGAAAGCGGTATCTTATTAGATTTGGAAACAGGGAACATCTTACTTTTTGAAACAAGTTAATGATAAGCTAAAGGATATTGAAAGCCAAGAAAATCCTTTAGGACCCAAATCAAGCATCTCACAAATCAAAGTGAGATCATCAGTTAGGGGATGTAAAGCTGTTGAGAGTTTCATAGTTGGCACAGGAATAGCTTACCTTCTTTTAAACTTTTTTTTTTTTAAATATAGAGTGTCACCTTGAGGATATCCACAGAAATCAATGATGACATTTGAAGAAAGAAGAATTATATCTCAGTCAGTAAATGTCACAGACAATTTCTAAAAGTACAGAGGATGGACAGGGTTTGGATGCTGACCTGATTCGCATGTCTGCAGCTCATCCAGGACTTGAATTTCATTAAGAAAGAATTCCCAATAGTTGTACTATTTCCAAAGGTATGTTTTCCTAGACAATGTAGGGAATTTGTGATATTGTAGCAATGTTTTTATAATTTTCTTAGAACACACTTTTTAAAATATTAACAAATTCCTATATAGAAAAGATAAGTGTTACCAGAAATGGAGAACTCTTATTTTTATACAGATTCTGTTTTGTTTATTTTGTGTGATTTATGGAAATACACTAAATAAGGTATTTTGAGTTTAATACATTCTTTAAAAGTAAAATCTGGGAGATTGCTCTTTAAATTTCACTTTTGGAGAAAGTGTATCTTTATATCACAAGAACATGTATAAAGTTAAACTTATAATGGTCATTTACCTAATTAAAATGGATTTAGTTAATAAATTAACACTAACTAACTCAGATATTTAGATGAGCTAAGGCTTCTGTTGAGAGGCCCCAATACCACTGTGCATATTAACTCTAAATGAACACCAAAGACTTCGGTTTTGAAACCCTGCTCCTTAGACCTTCCGGCTCACAGGGACACAGGTTTCACCCATGCTACTAGTTGGCATTCATAGTGGGAGTAATTCTAAGTGAGATGGATTCAGCAAAGCAGATTAGAAGGAAACTAGAAATTTTTATAACAACAGTAAAATGGACGTGAGTGACTGGCTAACAAGATAATCTTGTTGGATTCCACATCCTAGATAGTGCCTTTGCTAGGGAAAGGGTTCTCGGCATGTCTCAGGCTCATGGAAGGCAGGGCTGTGGAAAGGAGGCTTTTGCCCAATACAACAACTCTACAAAAGCCAACCTGTGAAAGGTATTAACCATACCATTGATTAAACCGCCCTTTATTGTTCCTGGCATAACCCAGATGCTGAAACTCAAGTCTTGATTTCAGTTTTATGCCAGTAAACATGTCAAAGTGATCGTAGATCCAAGAGAGACAAGGAGAAAGGAGAGGGGACCGCAGAAACTTCCGAGTTCAGGGTGCTGTTTATTTGTTCTTCCTTTTAATGCCCGAGGCTCAAGATTCACACACTATGGGAAATGTGAATCAGGCCCTTTGCCTTAAGCAGAAACTTCAGATTCCATCTTATCACCCAAAACACAGAAGACAGGTGAAAAGCAAGTCACTTAGGGGAAAGAAGTGGTCCTTGAGAGGTAACGCTTAGGTTTGTACGTTGAAGAGAAGACCCTTAGAACACAAACCTGAATCTGGCCAAGTGGGACTGAACCTTGAGGTCATAGACCAAGGGCAGAAGGTCCATTTGGACAGCTTGAGAGGCAGTCTAAGGCCGGAGAGCTTGTGGTATATCCTTCATTACTTCTTGTTGGGTAAAGGTGAAGCTCGGCCACAGTCAGTGACCTCTGCAATGACAAATGCGTCTTCCCTAAGTGTTCAGCTGTGGGAACCTGGTAACCAATTCTGGGCCTGTTGTAACGTATACTGATGCTGTGGCTCCCCCATGGTCACACTGGGACTGAAAGACAGTGATGAAGGCTGTGTCAAGCATCCTCCATTATTCCGAAGAAGAGGAGGAATGCCACGTGCTGTTCTCCTGGAACCTGTGGTGGAAGGAAGCGATGATCGTGCCTCACTTTGAACAGACTTTTGTTAATAGCACTTCTCACAATGTATTGTCATTTTTTCATTTCCACACCAAAAGTTTGTACAGTTAGACTGAGAGCTCCTTGAGGGCAGAGTATGTGCCTTAATCATCTTTGTGACTCCAGCATTTAACACAGTGCCTCCTGGCACATAGTAGGTGCTTAATAAATACACACTGGTTGTTAGATGAATGAACAAATGAAGGAATGGCTCTGCGGATGTTTGTAATACTGTATAATGGGATGATTCTGGTTTTCTAGTTAGTTTGATGATAAATCAAGTCTGTATCACCAAGAAATGTTGACTGTTTTGCTTTGTGTACTGTAAATGTTTCAGTTGTTTGGGCTTCACCATTCTATGACACCTCTCTTCAACCTGGACAGTTAACACAGAGATTGTTACATGGGCTAGACAAAAAATGGTACACCTGGTTTTGCAAACTGAGAAGACCCCAGATCACTCCAGATCATCACATTCTGCTGTTTCCGTGCAACCTCTAAGGCCTGCCTTATCCACATTTTGGTACTATTATTAATTTCCATGAAGTTGCATTTTCTTGGACCTTGTGGCTGAAAAAGTAAAATAAATGAAATATTTCTTTATTTTAGTAATTTGTGTCTCTGTTAAATTATAAAACATTGTCTGGGTACTATAATACAATGAATTATGTCTATTTGGGAGCAAACTACAGCACCACTTGAACTATATAAAGGTCTCATTTAATCATAATTATAGTTGTTAACCCATGCGGCTTTGCATGTGGGCACAATTGCTTCATTTTTGTAGTGATTTTCAAACATTAGTGTCAGAAATTCACCATCATCAGGACTCTTAAGAGTTGAAGGCATCAGAAACCCAACTCAAATTTGTTGAAGGAAAAAAGTATCTATTGACTTAAGTTACTAAGAAGTCCAGGGGTGGAGCTGGCTTTAGGGATGGCTGTGGATCCAAAAGTGCCACCAGGACTCTACCTACTCTCTCCTCCTTTCAGCTCTGTTTCCCCTCAGTTGGCATCACTCTCAGGCAAGTGTTCCCCCAGGGGGAGTAAGAAGGCCCCTAGAAGCCCCAGGTCCACAGTCTATCCAGGGGAGAGAGAGGACTTCTCAACTGTTTCAACAGAAGTCCCAGAATTAAAACTCATTTTCTCTGATTGGTTGGCTTGGGTCACATGCCCACCCCTGAGTCAGGGAGGTGTGATGCTCTGGTTAGACCTGAGTCGCATGTCCACCCCTGGAGCAGGGATGGGGTTAATACTCCAAACCACTGGGCTGGTGGTGGTGAAGGTTGTTTCTCAGAAGTGGCTGAGAAATGGATCCTGGACAGGCAAAAAGCAGCCGAATCCTCTGGAACTAAAGCCCCCCCCAAACCAACCTAACTGGTTTCAGAGTAAACCAAATGACAAGCTTTTCAGATTTTAAAAAAAGTGAATGAAAGCCAGTTAGATAACAAAAGTACCTTCTGTTAACTTCAAGGTTATTTTTATACTTTTTCAAATTCTTATTTAACTTCTGTGAGGTTGGTCAGGCAGAGTTAATTGTCACATTTTCCAGCTGAGGAAACTGAGGAAAGAGAGGTTCTTCAGTGGCTTACAGGCAGTCCTGCAGCCAGATGACAGCAGATTCCTGTTTGTTTTCCTGATTCCTAATCAAATGGGTCTTTTTTTTTTTTTAAATATGAACACAGGATTCCACAGAAATTCCATTTCCATAAACCAAATTAAATACATCAGTGTTGTGCTGTGTTTGGGTTTCCTAACATCCTTTACATGTGGCATTGTCCCATGTTCCCATCTTTTACTCAGTTGGAGACAAACTGGTTTGGTGTTTGGGCCTGGAATGAGGAAGGGGGAGTGGGGAGGAGATAAGTGCTATCCCGTTCTCTCCCACTCCCTGATTCTGGCAAGCCTGCAAGCCCAGCCGTCTCCCCACACACATTTCCTTGGTCTGGCTCCGAATACCCCACATTCTCAAGTCCAGAATCTCATACGCCTGTTTGCGTTGTGGCTGTTGCACAAGAGAACAACCACAGCTTC
>PVKH010014668.1:0-16407 GCA_004027955.1 Chaetophractus vellerosus
ATGACCAAGCCTTGCTGGCAGCCAGCCCCAGAACACCACAGTCTTCTGGAAGAAAGCATTGTCTTGATGATGCCTTGATTTTGGACTTTTCTTAGCCTCAAAACTGGGAGCCAATAAATTTCCATTGTTTAAGCCAACCCATTGCATGATATTTGCTTTGGTAGCCAGGAAACTAAAACAGAAAGGAAGCTAGGGAAAATGATTACTAGGAACCAAAATGTAGATCTGTGCTTCCTAGCAACCTTAGTAAAAAAGAAAATCATGATGTCGGGAGCTGGTAAATCTTCCAACAGGTGCCTTATGGCAGGTACTGCCAAAATTCCCCAAACCATGGGACTCCTTTGAATCCATCTTACACCTCAGGCACTGTGACCACAGTTACAGATGTGACTGGACTCAAGGCACCAATGAGACTAGAGACACTACTCACTTGATTATATTCTACTACGCTTCCCTAAAACCAGTAAAACCAGTAAAAACAAATCAAAACAATATACAGGAGTATGAAGAGGGAGTTTCAGATCTAAGAACTACCATCAATTTTTTATGACCTCTATTAAAGTAAAGAAGTACTAATGAGAATAACTGAAATGTGGGGAAAATAAAAATTTGCAAATCACCTCCACAGGCGCAATTCAAGCTACAACTTTGTTATCAGCTGTCTCACAGCAGATCCGCAGTGGGGACTCATCTAAGAAAAAAGAAAACTGTCTTCACATGCTACATAATTTGATTATAACCTCCTGTCTGTTTTTCATAACAAGTTTATTTTTCAGGAGGATTCACTCAATCAAAAATTTGTTTCAATCTAAAAGCTAGGTCATGGCTAACATCTTTCAATAGCATACAGATGACCCAAAGACTACATAAAAGCTATTAGGGGAACACAATTATCTAAAAATACTACTGGTCAAATTAATCAAAATTAAACTCTGAAAGACAATGTCAAAGGGGGAAACACCTCTTAGAATACTAGAAATACGCACAAAGAATTCTTATATAGAAATGAAACTAAGGATAGCTAATGCTGCATGAATATAAGATTTGTAAGTTGTATCCCCTGAATTCTGAATATTCATTCTGTGCACACAACAGAATTACATCATTTGTTTGTTTTTATTCTTCTTTTATAAAATAGGGACAATCCTTCATTAGCTAGACATCGCTCCCTTTACGCTCTGAAGAAAAAGGTTTGACAATTTCTACCACATATACTATTCCAAACAAAACTGATCGTTTCTGGTTTTTACTCCTAAACCTGCTTTAAAGAAAAGGGGGGGAAAATCACAAGCATTAATGGAAAATACATATTATTATTGTCAGTCTACTGATGGGCTTGTTTGCTCAATAGTTTGAATACTGTGATTCCATTTTCTTCAGGAAACTGAAAGAAATAGTAATCTTTCCAGATCAAACTTCCACCAAACACAGTTTTAGCACAACATTTATCATACCTAGCAAAACCACCAGAGGACAACTCCATCTGCTACAACAAAACAGAGAAAGATAAAGGTCTCCAAACACTTAATAGCACTTTCCAAAAAAAGGGCCATAAACCTAACACCACTGAAAGAGAAATGCAATCTGTACTTTGCAGGCCTAGACAGGAATTGCTTCAATACTATCTTTTTCCCTCTTACTCACCATAAAAACTACCCAACCCTAGTTGTGATGTACAGACTGTTAGGAGATTAGGGACCCACAAATACCAACAAAGACAGGAAACAAGGACTTCTTTCCCACACAAGCTTTATCACCATTACATTTCAATAATTATGTATTGAGTGAACACTGAAAAGAAAAGCAAAAGGATGCCCACCCGGAGGCATAACCAAGACAAAGTGGGCACAACTCAAACTACACGCAGCAATAACATAACCACCTCTGTCAAACAAAGGTTAGCTGCAGAACACCTTCCAAGAATATGAGATTGATCCCATTCGTCTATTTTAGATCATTACTGAAAGGGAAAAATTAAGTCGACCTTCAGAAAGCAAACAACATGTAAAAACATGTTCACATATGAGGTATATACCAATAATAGTCCTTCAAAGCTGTCTTTGGGTCAAAAGAAAAAAGTTAATTAAAATGTCATCCTTGGGTCCAATCGAAAGAATATTTATTTAAGTAATTTCAGCAGAGAACACAGAAAAAAAGCAGATACAACTACATAAATTTTCTATCCTAATCTTTACTGTGAATGCTTTAAATTTAAAATATTTATTACAGTTTTTAAAGTTATGATTAAAATTAAGCAGGAGTAAATACAACAGTGCAATAACATAATGCAAATAAAATTAAATCGCAATTACTCAAAGATTAGTTATTTTTTTTTCTCAAAAAAAGGTTTGCATGGAAAATTCTAAGTAGATGTTTCCAAGTCCTCTATAATTGTGCACATGAGGTATCATAATATAAAGAATTCAAGAAAATTTAAAACTTAAGACATGAGAAAAAGGGATTATTGCCAATGGGAAAAAAAACTCAAGAAGTTAAGTTACTATGGGATGAAGAAGAAATGAGAGAGAGAAACTTATTTCTTAGATTCTAAAGTTTTATTTTGATGGGATGGGAGAAAGGGGCTAGGTGAGGATGCACATCCACAGACTCATCTATTATTCTCAATGAATATAAGTGGGAGATGGGAAATGGTTAAGGCATGTAGCCACAAATTGCTTATTTCCACAGTTTTTTTTTCAAAACTCATTTTCACAAAACTCATTTTCAAATTGTAACCCTCAGATAGCCACATGATGCAGACTACAAGTTAAAATAAACATCAAAGATTTCTTAATAGTTTATTTTGGTGTTCAACTGTATTGCAAATTTATTTAATAAGGGGTGCTCAGTCTGGATATCAAAATTACCATTATGAAAGGTTTTTTTTTTCCTATTCTTTTGTCTAACTTCTGATCCATATACAATTGATAATGCACATAAATTCTTTAGTCCTCTCTCCTTTAAACAACAGAATGGGTAATCTTTTTTTTAGATGCCTTATTTTTCATTACCCTTAAAACTAGTTTTCCCATATCTCTTATTTGGCATGAAAACTCTGTCATACTTCCTGTAATATCACAGTCCACGTTTTAAAAGTCACAACTTCTATCATCAGAAAACACATTACCACCTAAAACTGGCATAAAGATTTTTAAAATTGCTCATTTTCTTCTGATGAAGAATCTCATTATCATAGGACACTTTGGTTAAAAAAGATAACATCATTTAAAGTCATGCAAAGCTAAACTTGACCTTCGTCCTGCCATAATCAGATGACCTACTAAAGGTCTTTTCTAATCCAACCAACAACAGGAAAATAAAGAGCAAACCATAAAAATAAATAAATAAATAAATAAGACTTGGCTAAACTCCAGTTTCATCACTATCCAGCTGGACAATTTTCTGACCAGCAATGACCATTAATTCCCGTGAACTTTACTTCATTAAGGGTCAGGGTCAGAATACTTAAAAAAAATTTTTTTCCAGGAACGTCTTGCTAATATTTTCTAGTCTCCCTTTTCTACCCTTTGGTTTCATAAAACCCCATCTATTAAGCATTTCTGGAAATAATTTATTTGGTAAATAACAAGCTGGGAATCTTTAGAACAAGGAGAAGCTTCACATATGACTTCCAAAATAATCTGGGAACTGTTCTTTTTGCTCTGAGCTGTAGTAACAAAAATATTGTTGTTTTTTTCTTTTGAACACACCAGTACAAAGAAAATAAAGGCCTCTTCATTCTTCTTTCCAAACTGATGCCAATCATGTTTGAAGAAATCTGAGTCATGAAACCAAATGTATCAGGCTATTTAAACAATTAATTCATCAACAAGAAGAAATACTCATTCCTAGAATATGTAAAATAGGAGGCTGGGTGGGGCTTATTTTGTTTTCCAAATATGCACTCGCATTTATCCACTTCAGCATGCGTGGTCTTTGCAAAATTCAGAGAAAAACTGCAAAGCAAAATGTCTTAAACATCAGATTTTCTTATAGCCTTCCCTGAAACCTGTTTTACAGTTAAGCCATGAGTTTGGGTTTTTTGTTTTGTCTTACTTTAACATAATTATGAATTAGGTAAGGAAAGTATCTTTCACTGAGTACTCTTCAGGATAAAACCACACACACACACACACACACACACCACTCTTAAAGTCCCCCTATTAAAAGCTGTGACGGATTTCTTTCCGTGATACTACTAAAAGATTGTGTGTATTGAGAGGAATTAAAAACTGACGAAATGAAAATCATCAGTTCCCAATTCATTATCATTCTTTCAGCAAAACACAAAATGATAGCTGCAGTATCAAATTAGAACAAATGAATGTACTTGATTATTATTATCATTACTATTAAGCAGTAAGTTTTGATACACTGTTAGTCATAAGTCTTACGGTTGAATACTATAAACTTTTAAAAGTATATTGTTGCTCAATCATGGACAATGAAATTCTCATTTTTTTTTTGTAAAGGCCAACTTTTAGCATTTAAAAAGTTATAAAGGTACATAAATGTTATAAAAGTATATAATTTATTTTGGAAAAATATTCAAAAATAAAAGTTAAATGGGAAACAATATGTGAAGTTATCCTGTCTCATTTTCTGACTATATAGCTGAACAGGACACCCGTTAACTCTTTTTAATAGCCCAAGTTCCAAAAGACCTTCTAAGGAAGTTATTTTAGAATGTTTAAAACTCCCGATTCCACATTTTCTAGCCCCTTTTATTCCTCCAGTTGACCAGATTCAAGTACTTAAAACAAAAAATAAAATTGCTTTAAGTTACCTAAGTGGACTTTTTAGTTGGCTAGTAATTCTTTCTACAGTTTGATTTTGGGTGTGTGCACGGTATCACTGAATAATGATATCAATGGAACATGGAAAGGTATTTCTGTTGATTTTGTTTTTAAATAAAACAACCCAAAGCCATTGTATTCTAGTAACAAACAGAAATTTCAAACTTGAAGACAGTCCTACCATAATTATTTTGAAATTCCCTACTTGAAATGCCTTCTTTTTGCTAAATCAGGTTAATTTTCATAATCATTACATGTTATGATATCTTCTACTCTTAACTGAGCCTCAACCTCTTCATTAAAAATAAGGAGAATACCTACTTCATGGAGTTGCTATAAGAATTACATAGTTTAAAATACATAAATCACCCAGCATTGATAGCCTGATATACCAAAGGTACTTAATATTAATATCCTTCTAGAAATTCTCTACTATGAAACTTTTAAAAAGAATAATTAAAATAATGATGTTCTGAATCCACTTATTTTTAGGCTGTGTACATATTTTATGTTTTCCACCCTACTAAGACTGTTGGATTTTTTTTTAAGGGAGCATGGAAACAAAAAACCAGTGGCAAAAACTGAAACAGAAAAAGAACACGGATGTTGTTGCTTTTACTTTCATTCTCTTAAATATTTCAAAAAGAAAATTCACTTCTTATCCCTCTTGCTATCTATTTTTCAGAAAAATACAATTTTCCTTAGTTCTTTTTTCAGAAGCCAAGTCTAGAACTAAGCAGATACACTAATCCCAAAAGTACACTTAAAAGTGGATCTCTTGATTGCTGAACATTTTACAATATAAGGCCACAGTCTCTTACCAAAAAAATAAAAAACATTTTAAAAAGGCTCTAAAGAGTACTGACGACTAATCATTCTCTCACAATTATGATTAGGAAACTCTCACCATTATGAAACCACCTGAAGATTTCACTTTGTCAATTTTTTATGCATACATACTTTCTCATTGTTTGCGTTCATTCCATCCATGTTTTCTATGCCACAAAGTCCACTAATGACTCTGCATCCCAGTTCACTTCTCAACACCCCCTACCCACGCCAAAACCTATTCACTCCCAAGAAGATACACACGGCACTGCTTATGCTGAGTTAGAAACAATACCCTTCCACTACGGCTTAATTACATCAGATACAGCCAGGCCTTGGAAGCAGTGAGAAGATTGTGGGTTTGTCTTTTTTCCTCTTTTCCTCCTTCTCTTCCCCACTCCCTCTTTTTAACTTAAGTTACTCTTTTTAATTAAAAAAAAGTCCGGATGTTTTCTTTATTTTGACGGCTTTACTTTTTCTCCAGATTGACTGAAAAGGTAAGTTTAGTAAGGTTAGTTTGTGTCAAGTTAATGTCTTTTTGTTTTTTCCACATGTATCTGGCAACCACAATCAATAGCATTAAAGCTGCGATGACGATGATGACGATGATGTTGCAATTTACCAAGCTAACTTTATAGTCAGTTTCATTGTTTCACTGTTTTGTTGCAACCCAAATACACAAAAAGCAAAAATCCTACTTTACATACAGTTAACTTAACTGTTCTTTAATCATCTTTATCCATAGCTACATATGTGCTCCCAAAGTTTAGAAAAAGATTTTCTCTTTGGTTTAGTTGCTATTACAACAGTTGCTTTAATTATTTTTTTTTTAAAGTCATACAATATTATTTCCTTGACTAAATATTTATAGAAAAGTACTAAAAATATTTCATCTTAAAAATCTAATATTAAATATATTATAAAGCCTAAATGCCACCTTTTCTCTGAACACCATCTTAACTTTGTCTCCTAGTCAACAAGATTTCAGTTTTTTAAAAAACTTCAGATATCAGAAAAATAGCTGTCTAACCATTTTTATTCAAATCTATAACTAATGACATCTCAGACACTGCAATCTTAACTTTCCAATCAATATATTTCAATGAATTAAAAATGTATATAAAACCAAATAAGTTAAACAAATTCTATAGACAGTTTAAAAGTAAAATATGGAGACTCCCCCAAGTATGCAAATAATACAAATAATAAAGAATCTCATTTCAAATTTTTAAAATACTCCCACTACAACTCCAAAAGTAAATGCTTTTTTAACTTTTCACATATACTTTCTGCAATATCTTCTCTCCCTTTCTCATCCTAGCAGCGCCCCCCCACAAACACATACAAAAAAATAGGTCACTTACAGCAGTGGTATTTTAGTACATCGCACTCTCTCCTCCACCCAGGCTCGTCTTTTATATCTATGTGGAGGTTCCCACGGCAACACTCACTTATGCCAATACTATTTTCTACTGAAATGAGAGGCCAAAATCTAATTGCTTCATTATTAAATAACAAATCATAAGATTTTTTTTCTAATGCCTTTTTTTTCTTTTTTATTTTTTTTTGAGGTACCAGAGCTAGGGATTAAACCCAGGACCTTGTATGTGGGCAGCTGGCGCTTATCCACTGAGCTACGCCAGCTCCCGTGACTATTATTTTTTAATGAAAAAAGGAGATTTCTGGAAGTTGAGCAAAATAAAATTATTTAATATTATAGAAATAACTAAAAAATATAGTCATTATAGGGAATTATACGTATGCGTAACATTACATGAGATTTGCTACTCTTACTACATAAAACTAATATGCTGGGCCAATTATAATTATGAATAGCAAGTACAATTTTTACTAACTCTACTGAATCAAATTTGGTTGAGATTTTTTTTTTTAACGTTGGTTACATAGCTCACAAAAACCCTGGTGAGAAATTCTAAGAACACAACAAGCCAAAAAGTAATTCATGGACAGCAGGAGGCAATTCCAGAACACAGGCACAATCTATAAAGAGAAACCACTACAGCTTTTTGATGTTAAATAAGTAGAAATATCAGTATACAACAAAGCTAAGAAGCAGACTGTTGTATCAAGTTTAAAAGTAAAATATTCAGGGTCAAATGTCATGAATACTTTTTGTCTAGACTATTTCAAAAGTGAAATCTTCATAATTTTTTAAAACAAAAAAGTTCTCTCTTTGTAATACCGAAGGGTGTATACATTCAGCTTTAGTATAACACATTCCAATTAAGTAATTCAAAATAAGGGGCAAAGAGGGTTGATTTTTCTGTTGTTTTTGTCTTGTTTTTTAAAGCAGGAACATCAAGGTGGGAGGTCAAACATTTACTTTGAAAACATATACATTTCTTAAACAGGCTGTGCACATTAAGAAGCCTCAGAGAAGAGGCAAGAATGTAAAATGAATGGCATTTCATAAAGCTTTTTGATAAATGATCAAAGCTAATCATTAAATATCTCTCTGCACGGCGAATACATTTTTGAAAGAATAAAAATCAACAGAACAAACACTGAGCCTTAGTTATTCTGACAACATATTGTATATCAGATTTTACAAAATGGCACCTGGACAGTTATATTAAATAATTTGTTTCTGCCACAGTTTATTAACTTATATTTATGGTTTCATAAAAATAGAACAAGGATATATATTTTTTTAATGAAAAAAATTTTACTTATAAAATTTATAATGAGGTTTTTTTTTCTTTTATATTATCACTTAATTAAATGAGTTGGATTCAAAAGACTATAAAGACTCCCTCAAAACCAGTACAGGAAACTGCAAGAATTTACTTTCCCAAAAACAGCTTTTAAGACATAATGTGAACTACCTAATGAATCTCATGGTTAGGCTTGTGAAAAGGACTAACTTGCACCTTTCAGAGGTTTTTCCCTCTTTTTAAAAATTCTCATACAGTGAAACCTGCTGACACTTTTTTACAAGAGGGGAAGGAGGAGGAGGTTTGCCGGACTGGGGGGTTTCGCAACATTTGTGAGGGTAATTATAAGCAGGATCTCCTCTCCTTGTCTAAACACAAGTACAGCACAAAAAAAAAAAAAATCAAATATTAAATGTTTGTTTTACTAAAAAAGTGGCAATCCTCTGCAAATGTTTCCTTTCAATTTACTTCATTTCATGTAAACCTAAAAGCAAACATGTTAAGAGTTCAGAAATTTTTTTCCAGTTTGTTGGAGCCATTTTAGTCAACCTTAATATCAGATGCATTTTTAAGCCAAGTTATAAAGTAAAATACAGAAAAAAATGATTGTCTTCTCTTAAACTGAAAAGAATGCATTTAAAAATCTTCCTTTTATCACAAGCATGTTTGGATGCAATGCCACCTGGTGGCACAGATAAACTCTCAAGTATGCTTAGGTTTTTAGAAACTGCTTTTCTATGAAATACCAACCATCTCTTTTGACTAATCCTCTACTCTCCTCCCAAACAAATTATTCATGCCATAGTTTAGCAATAAATAATCATTTTAAAGAATTTTAAGGTCTTTAAGCAGCTAACTGCCCACGTACATATGACAATTAATTTCCTTAGTGTTTAAGTGTCACAAAAGAAGCAAACATTTTTTTCAAAATTAAAAAAAAAAATTGTACCAAAGCTTAATTTTTAAGATGAAATGCTTCAGAATGGTAATGTGGGGGGAGTGTGGAGAGGGAGTAACCGAGTTGCTTTGTAAAATTACACTGTATAATTAATTCCATGGTAAGAATGTTTTTATGGTGTGTTTTGGTGACCTTTTATTACCATCAAGTTCACAATGCTGGTGGGCTGCCTTTTAATCCCTCCGCAGACAAAGGCCCTAAATAAACACAGATCCCTTCCTGGGAAAAAGTCCACTCTGGTTAAATGGTAAGGAAATGAGTAAATCATTAGTAATCTTTAAAGCCAAAGCTATAAACTCAAGTTACCTTAAGTTGAAATGAAAGTGTCCTGCAAGAGTTTCAAAGTTCTGTCACAGATAGAAATCTCCAGCTCTTGACTCCAGACTAGGCGCCAGCAGATAAACAAACAATTTAAGTCAAGAGCTGGAGAATTCCCAGCTTTTTCATTTAATGGCTTTGGCCAAGAGTATTTATTGCCTCTAGTTTTATTCTCACTTAGCTCTAAGAGGAAATTTAAACTCATCATTATCTTAAAGCCCCATATGGGTAGCAGTCAGCTCACCTGATATAGCTCCTCTTACTCTCTGTACCAGTTTGAGTCTCTACTACAAGTGATGTAATAATATAAACTAATTACCTAGAGTTTTTGGTTGACTTTTTAACAGACTAAATAAATTTTGTTCAATATAGTTTATATTCCCACTTGGGGTAGTTAACAATTCCAAAAAGTTTAATTTACAGTTTCCAGTCCAAACTACCAGCTAAACTAGGAAAAAAAATGTAATTGCTCTCTCAACAGCTCACTTGCTCTGTCTCTCTCTCACCCTTACCCACCTCCACCAATCCTTGAGTATTAAATAAGATGACTTTTCTATATCAAATGTACACTTTTAAAACATTCAGTGTTGCTCACTTCACAGAGCAATGTGCAAGATTTAAGATGTAAATTCCTGATCATGAAAAGCTGTTGATTTTATATAGTACTAATAAGAATATAAAAGCCCAGTTCAATTAAACACCATGAGATACCATCAAATATTTCTAAATAACGGTTTTTAAAGTTTGCTATTAAAAATTATAGGTCTCAAAGTCAGAATTATGTTGCTGCTATTATTCCTTTCACAAAATTACCATTTATTTTTAGATAAGCCTCATCTCTACCCAGGATTTAATGTCAAAATGATTCTTTTAACTGCCTGAATGTTTGCAGATATTTGACGATTACAGTATATTAACTATCTTCCTTCTAGCTGCTTATCTAATAAAAGACTGCTGTAAGAAAACTTTCACAGCCTAAGCTAAAGGGTTAATAAAATATGGCATTAATGCACAGAAAAATTCTTTCCTTTCCATTTCTTAATTTTCAGAAAGTTTTACAAATTTACTTTGGCTGGAAAAGCTAATTAACTATTTCAGTGTCTGCCAAGACTATTTTTCTACTCTTTTAAAATATGTTCATAGTACATTAAAAATGTTGGCTACTTGAGAACAAGTATTACTCTCACATATAAGAAGAATTAGGGGAAATGAAATATAATTAATGATAAAATTATTTATATGCCTGGCCTCATATTTTTCATTTAAAAAAAAAAAACTCCTTAAGAACAATACCCTCTTGGAGGCTGCAATGGATAAGCAATCCTGATGAAAACAAGAGTCAATAACTCAATGATAAAAGATGCCCGGTACTAAACTTAAAATTCTTAATACATTTTCTAAAGTTAAAAAAAAATCCACATCTTTCATATGCTTGGAGATAATGTGAGCTAAAAACAAAAACAAAAGCGAACAAAGAAACAAAAAGAACCCTCTACCTGCAGGTCAGGTTAAAAATCACTTCAAGGCAGAATAAACCCACAATGTACTTGTCTGCAGTCATACCTACCCCAGCCAAGAGGAAAGGATAACTGTTATGAAATGTGCATGTAAGTGTAAACTTTTCACAACTAGAACATCCAAAGCAATAGAAAACAAATAAAATTGCACGGCAAGTATCTACAGGGAAGGATTTAAACTAAAAAACTTTCCATCTACTAACGATTTTTATTTGTCTTTCCTTAAGAAAATTAGACATCTAGAAAACTGGAAATAAGTCTTGTAACAGTTTGATCATGATGGCAAGTCTCTTGTCAAATTCTTAATTCTATCTCCTCCTCCCACCTCACCCCAATGCTTTCCAGAGATTACAATCAAACCAAAATAAAGACATAAAATACATAAAACATCCTGGTAGGAATTTCACACTGTTTAGGAATCATTAGTAGTTAATGCAAAATAACTTATATATCTGTAATAGCTTTACGAGATTAATTTGCTAAATCTATTACACTTTCACATAAACACTACTAGGCTGTCTTGCACTATGGTGACCAGACCCAACTGTGTCTGGTCTGACTTACATCCTGAATGGCAATTAAAGGACATTAAAAATTCCCTGGGATTACTTCAGGCAGGACCCCCACGTTATCCATATACTTCCCAAAATAACCATGTGAAGAGAACATAGAATTGCTCAGCCACAGGACAGAGCCTGGCAGGAGCAACCCTTGTAATGGTTACTGGATGGGAAATTGCAATGCAATTAAAATTTGGCCTGTAGATTTGCACATGATGGAATTGCAAATGGTAAAAGAGTACATTCTTAGCAATATACTAAGTTGTTGTTAGCAATAATAATTATTATTACTAATAAATACTGATAGCAATAATGCAAACACTGAGTAAAGTGATGGCCTTGCTTTCCCTAACCCATTCTTCTACAATTTTCTTAAGAGACAAATTATTAGAGCTGCCTCACCATGTTATCTTGGGCAGTGAGTCAGCAGTCTTCTTTAAAGGTCTTAAGTACTTATTAACACCTTATATAGGACTCCTGTCCATGACAACTGTTGTAAGGGAGACTTAGGCATGCCAAAGAATGTAAAAAGAGGTTTTTATGGGCACCTCTTCTCAAGACTAATTTCAAAGAAACCCCTGGAATTTATTTCCCAAACATTTCAAACTCCTCATGCAAACCACAGAAAATCTCAGGTAAAAGGTGTTTCAGAAACAGAATACTTTTTAACGGATACAGGATGATAAGTAAAATTATGGGGAGATATGAATGGCTAACATATTTAACCCATTTCTGGGTATTGGTATTGATGAATCTTAAGTCATTTTTAACAAAATAGATTTGTCCATTAAATTCAGTTAAAGGGGAACTGGCTGCGGCTCAATTGGTTGGGCTCTGGTTTACCACATGGGAGTTCAGTTCCTGGGGCCTTCTGGCAAAGGCAAGCCGCCACACAGTGAGCTGACGCAGCAGGGGGAGATGAGCGGACATGGGAAAACGCAAAAGCAAAAATGAACACAGCGAGCACAAGAAGCAAGGGGGGGGGATATATAAACAAATAAAAATAAATCTTTAAAACAATAAATAAATAAATAAATAAATTCAGTTAAAGAACATTTTAATTACTTGACAATTTTTAAAGCTGTAAATAATACCAAATCTGACCAAGAGAGAGGCTTTTATTTTATTTAATATTTTTCTTTTTTTTTTTAGATTTATTTTTTATTTATTATATATCCCCCCCTTTCTGCTTGTTCTTGCTATGTTCATTTTTGCATTCTGCTTGTCTCCCCCCGCTGCAGATTCCCGCCAAGTCAGCTCACTGCGCGGTGGCCTGCCTGCTCGCGGCAGCTTGCCCTGCCCACAGCGGCTTGCCCTGCCCGCGGCAGCTTGCCTTCTCGAGGCGGTCTGCCTGCTCAAGGAGGCCCCGGGAACTGAACCCAGGGCCTCCCATGTGGTAAACCCTTGGAGCCCTACCAATTGAGCTACAGCCGGTTCCTAATATTTTTCAAGATAGAATAATTCAAGTCTCACATAACAAAAAGCAATGCAACAAAGTACGTTTAAATTTATAATAAATAATAGGAGCTGCTAATTAAAAAGGAGCTAAAAAAAACCAATCACAATTGTAGTATAACTCTTTAAAGGGAGGAGTACATGAAAATGAATCATTTTAATCATGCTCAAAGCCAGCTTACGTGGGTAAGAATAAGATGCAAAAATAAATACCACACACATTACAGTACAATCAAACAGCTGTGAGAGCACCAAAAATGCCCTATTTTAATAGCCTTTCCCCCTTTGCACATCATAAACCAAGGCAAATTCAGATACATGAAATTTGGTACAAGAATTTGCTTTTGGACAGAAATAGCAATGTTTCAGCCCAAAGCCAAGTAAAATGGACAAGTTATAAACCTCTTAAGAAAACATTCTAAATGGAAATGCCATATAGTGGTGTTAGGTGCCAAAATATAAATAAATTTTGTTTTTGTGTTCATTTTACCATAAATTAGAAAAAGATCAAATGGGAAAACAGTAGGTAACCAGTTCAGTGAACATTAAAGACCAAGACTGCATACTTGATTTTCAAAACAATAATGGAGTCTATATAAGACTTTCCCTGAAAATTTAGCAAGGAAGTCTGGCACTCTAAGAGAAACGCCTAATTGATTTTGTACTTATAATTCCACATTCTAAGAATACCTCAAACAAATTACTAAAATTTAACCCAGTCAAGCACAGTATAAAATTCAGTTTCCTGGTAGGGAAATCCTGTGTAAACACATACATACCAGTTCAGTTATTTAATTTTGACATTAATCCCTAACTGGAGCAATACAGTTTAGCAAATCAATGAAGCTTGTCAGCACAAAAAATCTTGGCTAACTACAGAGTCACTTCACCTCAAGGTCCCTGTGCAATTCCTACAGACATATTAGGTAACCAGTGAGTTTATTTCTCAATTATTCAGGCACAGTTAAGTGTTGTAATTATGCCTTTACAGCTGATTGAACAATACTTGGTCATTAGTCACAAACAATAGCTTTTAATTTTCTCTGTCTATCATTCTTCATACAAGAGAGCTGATCAACTGCAACCAACTCTATGGTAGCAGATCTACTCTAGAAATACACGTATCCAAATGGTGTATGACTAAACAACATTTACAAATAAATAAGGATTATATCTTTCATAAAGATGTGATTAGCATAAAACAAATAGATTGAGGTATCAAATTTATGAAGCCAGTGTCATGACTACATTACATAAAACAGGGTTAGCATTTCTTTGATGACCATAGACTATTAAACAAAAGTGTTAGTCAGGTATAGGTGATCCAATTTAACAAACTGATAGAAACTTACTACTAGACTGTGGTGATACAAAGATAAATGTTCTCAGAACATACTGAACATTTTCATACATCAGAGCCCTTACAGAGCCACTCCCTCTCCTGAAACACTCTTCTCCCAGACTTGATTAAAATCTCTGCTTAAATGTCATCTCCCCAAGGAGGGCAATCTGACCACTATATATAAAAAGGCCCTCTCATTAGCCTCTATCTCCTTAACTGTTTCTCAGTCTTTTTTAACTTCCTAGCACTTATCACTGAAATTACTGTTTTTATATATTTAATCTCTCTATTCCCCACTAAATCAGAAGCAACATGAGGCAAAGGACTTTGAGTATCTTTGAAGCCCAAACGCTAGGGCCAGGAACATACCTAGCACATTGGAAGCACTCGAAGTGTTTGTGCATGAATGGGAGAATGAGGTATAACTGTTGCACTCTATGGTAGGAGATCTACTCTAGAACTGTTGCACTCAGAGTGCTGTCAGTATAATAGAAAAGATCAGGTGAGAGTGTATAAGTACAACATTTTTTTTAAAGTACAAGATATTTCATTGAAGAAAGAAATGCAGATCTTGATTTTTAAAATTACATTCTCTTTCTAGAGTTCCAGGCTCCCCCTAACATCCAAAGGAACTTTAATTTCTTCATTAACAGAAGGACAAAAAAAAATGAAACAAAGGTGATTAAAAAAAAATTTACATGAAATAACCAAATCCCTTTCCTCTTAGGTTAAAGAATATTTATCAAGGAACTGTCAAATCTAATTCCAAATTCCACGGCTTCCCCAGAGATGTTACTGGGAAGTTACTGGGGATCATCTATGGAGATTTCCAATGGATCTTTTTTTTTTTTTTTAATTATTTATTACATACCCCCCCCCTTCTGCTTGCTCTTGCTGTGTGTCCATTCTTCTGTGTTTTTCTATGTTTGCTTCTTGTCTCCCCCCGTCTTTGCGGCGACGCACCGAGTCGGCCCTCCGCGGCGGCAGCTCACTCCGTTCGAGGGTGGCTCCATTCCGTTTTCACGGACGGCTCCGCTCCATGTTTTGCGGGCAGCAGTCCTCCATGTTTTTGCGGGCTGCTGGCTTCCGCAGATCGCAGGCAGCAGCTCTGCTTTCTCACGGGTGACTTTGCCATGCCCGTGGGGACTCTGCCCTGCCTGTGGCGGCTTTTTTTTGCCTTGCCCACGGCAGCTCTGCCCCGCCCACAGTGGCTTGCCTTTCTCAAGGCCGTCTGCCCGCTCGGAGAGGTCCCCGGGAACCGAACCCGGGGCCTCCCATGTGGTACCCCAGCGCACTCTTTATCCACTGAGCTATCTAGCCAGGCCCTCCAATGGATCTTTAACATAAATTTTCCATTCCAGATTTAAGGTCCTTGCATCTTACCCCAGAATCAGCTATAAAAATCAAATCTGGTTCACATTCTCTCTCTCTCTCTCTCTCTCAATATCCCTAAAGCTAAAAATTAAAAAAAAAAAAAAAGATAAAAATAAGTATTAACAGCCAACCCAGTCAGGACAAAGTGTTTTTCTACAGTACCTAGCATGCTGCCAGAGATCAAACTTTCAATAAGGAGCTCCCTTTCTGGTTGATAAGTGCTGGGAATATGGCTGTATTGCATTACTTTGCATACTGTAAATAGTCATAAATTATTTTATTAGCATATTTTCCAAAGTTCTGAACATCTACAGTAAGAGCCTCCTCTTAAAGTTCTCCTGAATATTATTCTACTTCTCCTATCCCACCCCACCACTTTTATCATAATCACGCTCCCCAGTGGTATCTAATACTGCAATACAACATTTTGAATACAATAAGTACTTACTATCTGACTGATACATGTAGAAGCAGTTAGCTTAGTTTAACTTCGGAGAGAAGCAAAAAATCTGGAAATAAATAACCTAGAGAAGAGCTTGGAAGTGAGGTGTAACTGAAGAAAAACTCAAAATATTAAACATTAA
>PVKH010014669.1:0-16394 GCA_004027955.1 Chaetophractus vellerosus
ATCCACCGCTTTGTAGTCAGAATGATTTTATTACCACAATTCTGATAATGATATTCACCTGGCTTAAATCTCTTCAGAGGATTACTAGAGTCCTTAATGTAAAGTTCAAATTATGTGCCATGTTTTAGAGGACCGCTTTTGATTTAATCCTCCCAATTTCTAGAATCTCTTCTTATCCCTTTCAAAATATTTTTTTCCTTTAAGTTTCCTGGATATTTTTATGGACTCTCTTGCTTTTGGACTTTTACAAATGCTGTAACCATTGCCTGAAATTGCTCCCCTTTTTTTTTGCTTGTTCTTTGCCTGGCTCAATTCCATAGTCTCAGTGGGGATCGTATCCTCGTTACTCTATAGGCTAATTTGGGTGCATCTGCTGTACCCTGCATTTAGCCTTACCCATCTCTGTTACATCACAATTGGTTATAATTGCTATTTAAAATAATCTTTTGATTCTGTTTTCCTAGGATTAGATGAAATTTATCTGTTTTACTCATCATTGTTTCCTCGGGGCCTTTCATAGTGCCACAGACACAGTATATGTAACTAAAGACCTGTTACATGAATGAATGAGGTTATGGATTGCATGGATATAATATTTAAAATTTTAGTGAAAGAGTTCCAAAAAAGTAGAGGACAAATGACTGAATATGTGGGAATAATTTCTCTAAGGCTAGAAAGAGGAAATTAAGTTAAATGAGACCGCTTCATTTTCTTTAATGATTACTCCATTAAATAATTTAAAAAACACACAGAAACTGCAGCTATTGAGGTCAGTAGTTTTTGTTAAGAATGAGATGACTAGATAGAAATAAAACCAAGATGCTTGAGACAAAATCGATCTTCTTCTTATTCATCTTAAAGCAACATTTAATGGAAGTTTCAGCCATCTACTGATTCTGAACCAGTACAGCATTTCAGAAATTTGATACACAAATTTAACTGGTGGGGAAAGATAACGTGGGACCTCCATATTTATCCAGACTATTGGGTTAAGTGGCAAGAATTGAGCAATTTTTTTCCAATTTTTTTTGAAAGTCAGTGGATGCTTGTTTGCAGCCTCCAATTTTTTCCTTATTTTTATTGAAAATAAAAATAATTTTGTTTAATTTTTAAAAATATGCTCATAGTAGAAGAATATAAAGTGCAGATAAACTAAAAGAGAAAAGCAATGATTTTAACAACCTTGAAGATATTATTTATGCATATTAATGTGGCATATTAAAGACGACTGCAAATTCTTTGACACTTTCCACATGAGAAAGGGTCCTACATCCCCTTTCCTTGCATCTGTGCAGACTTGTGATTACTTTGGCCAATAGAATGCAATAGATGTGGTACATGCAGTTTTGGACCCCAAACCTTAAGAGGTTGGCAGCAGCCACCTTCACTCTCTGTGGATATCATGAAAGAAGTCTGATGGCTGTAAGACCATGGTGCTAGAAAGCCACATATAGGCATTATGGTTGAAAATCCAAAGTGGGCTCAGCCTTCCAGCATTCTTGGCAAGGTTCCAGATATGTAAGGGAAGCCTTCATGGATTCTCCAGATCAGCCCATCTGTGAGTTCAATACTGTTGATTAACCTCATTTGATGATACATAGAGTAAAATAGTTGCTTTGTCCAAATTCCTGAACCACAAAAAGATGAGATATAATAAAATAGTTGTTTTAATCAATTAAATGTTGCGGTACTCTGCATTCAGCAATAGAAAGCCAGAATGGGGGGAGCGGATGTGGCTCGAATGGTTGGGTGTCTGTCTCCCATATGGAGGGACCTGGGTTTGATCCCCAGGACCTCCCAGTAAAATAAAGACAAATACAGAACACACAGGGCTGCCATTATGCCCCGTGAGTGGGTGCGCCGTCAGGCCCCATGAACAGGTGTGCCAGGCCCCGCCGAGCCATGTAGCAAGATGATGACATAACAGGAGAGTGACACAAGGGAGAGCCAAGACGAGACATGCAGAAAAACCAGGAACTGAGGTGGCACAAGTGGCAGAATGCCTCTCTCCCACATCAGAATTTCCCATGATCGAATCCTGGTGAAGACAGGAGGAGAAGGATGAGAAGAGAGGGCAGGAAACAGACATAGAGAATTGCCCAGCGAATGGACACAAAAACAGCAAAATTGGGGGGGGGGGGGGTTGTTAAAAATGGATAAAAGTAAATAAATAAATAAATCTTAAAAAAAAAAAGCCAGAATGGAATTTAATTCCCCAGAGGTAGGATGCTGCCATATCAGGAAACTAAAACTTGTGGCATTAGCTTTGGGACTGGGTGGTTGGTAGAAGTTAGAAGGGCCTCAAGGAAATTGTTAGTAAGGACATAAATAGAGTGAGGAAATGCTTTTTGAGCCTGGAGAAAGGGGCACCTGATTTATGTACTGAAAGAAGATTTAGTGAAATTGTGTCCAGCAGTAAAATGGAAAATGAAAAGGTCACTTAAGGATCTGGCTAACAAGAATCTGGCTTCTGTTACCTATGATAAAATACAAGAAGAAAGAAATGAACCAAAGAAGGTACTCTTAAGGTTTCAAATAGAATTTAGAGCAATTATACAGGAGCCAGGACCTGCAGGATGTGAACATAAGACTATATCTCATTCTCAGTGTCTCCCAGCAAGAGGCTATCAGTTATAGAGGGCCTTAAAGCAAAGGGTGAAATGTAGAGCAGTTACCAGTAAACATAGCTTAAGGTTAAAGGTCTCAAGACTGTGGCTGTAAAAGCTTTTGTTGAAATCTCAGAAAAATGTAAGGGCCTGCATGATAAGGTTTCTAAAAAAACTTAGAGCCTTCTCTTAATGCTTTCTGCTAAATCAGATGGCTTCTAATAATCTTGGGGCATGACTCTTAAATTAATTCAACCACCCAAATGACTTCTAAGAATCTTAAGGGTATTGTCCCATGGCATTCTGACTCCTAGCTCAAGGCAGAGAAGGGCCAGTCTCACAAAGAAAAGTAGATATTGCTATTATTCACAAAAGAGTTAATTATAATTTGGTATACAAGGGAACCTCACAGTTTTAAAGGAGTTTGATCGGCTTCTACAAAAATGGACAGAAACAGTACAAATTATAAAAGGGCCTTTGGACCCCCAAACTTCTACAAGGAGGACATGGGCTGAGAAGCCTCCATGGTTGTAAAGGTAGGGTGTTTCTAATGCAAAAAGATGGATGGGTCAGAGGGCAAAACTAAGAGCCCAGGGAGTGATGACAAGAATCATCCCAGAAACCAGGACTGGGCTTTTATTGAAGAACAGTAAACACAAGCCTGACAAGATTTCGGAACTGCTATGGACTATCTGACTGCTACCTGCCTGTGCCTCCCATCTCCACAGTTTTAAATTGGAATTCTCTATTTTGATTATCTTTTCTTTTTCTCACCTTTGTAGGTAGGGTGTGTGGAGGACAAAACACTTGTCTCTTTAGTTCACATATCTTCGGTCTGAGAGATACTGTGCCTTCGGAACAAATCCTGAGGAGGTTCATCAACACCTGAACGTGATCTAGATAACAAGGTCCAGGCTGAACTTAAGCTGCAATGAGAGGAGACCTTGGTGGTCTTGGGAAGGGATGGACATATATGGCAGGGAGAAGGAATGTAAATATTTTGTGGCCAAAGGTCAGACCATGGCAGAGTAAAGATGGCAGGACATTTCTTCATCAGGTGGTGGGATCTATGTTTCTTCTCCTGGGATCTGGGCGGGGTTGGTGACTGCCTTGCCCAAGCACATACAATAGGGATGGTGACGCTGTGCCCTGGCCTGATGAGAGGGGCACTGTTCACACCCTGTCTTTTACAAAATCTTCTCTGGGACTCTTAGATGCTATGTAAGAAATCTGATTACTTTGAGATTGCCAGGCTAGAGAGGCCTTGCCTAGTTTTTCTGTTCAGCAGTCACAGCTAAACCAATTCTTCCTGTCCACCTCTGTCAAGGTGTCAATATTTGAGTTAAGTGATCTTGGTTACTCCAGACCAGCCCATATACTAGTTAATTACCACCAAATGTGAAATATAATAAAATGGAGATTGTTTTAAGCAAATAAGTTTTGGAATAATTTGCTACACAGCAATAGATAATTAAATTTTAAAATGTATTTTTAAATATGAGAACATAAATTACATACAATTTTTATGTGATTTTTCATTCACAGTATATTATGAATATCTTTCCATCTTAATTGACATTCATCTAAAATATACTTTCTAATAGCAAAATAAAAATCTTAAAGTATTTATCTAATCTCTTTGTTGGGAATTTAGGTATTTTTAACTATTTAGCTGCCAATATTCTAGATCAGGCAACCTGCAGTCCTCAGATGGGTTGATGCAAAGTTGCTTAAAATTTCTCTCTGTATTAATCATCAACTATTCTCTATAATTTTCTCTATACTGAAGCCAGAATGATATTTCTGAAATGACTATTAAGACCACTGGATTTAAGTTTCCTAAGGACAGAAACAATGGATCTATAATTCATAGTGCCTGACATGAATAGACACCCAACAAAACATTTATTGTAAGAATAAATTGGTTTGCCATGCTTTTAATCAAATGGTTTCTGTGGTTCTCCATTTTTCTTAAAGTACATACTACTCAACTTGGTTTACACAACCCTGTTTGATCTTGCCTCAGTTTAAATGTACATCATATTTCTTTCAATTTATTGTCTTTTTTTTTCTTTTCCCTGAAGAACTTTGCAGATACAATTTTTATTAACTGGCCTTCTATTTCTCCTCTCCATCCTTCTCCACTAACCATGTTAACTCCTTCTAAGGTTTTCAGGACTCAGTTAGTATGCCACTTTCTCAGAGTATTCTTCCCTTGTTCACTTTATTTAGGTTATATATCTGGGTTCTGACTTGCCATTGCAAATTTATAAAGTCTATAATGATGAAATTTACTCCTAGCTGAACTATGAGATCCATAATGGCAGATAGTCTCAGAGTAAAGTCTACTCACAGTGACTGGTACATATAAAACATTTTAAAAGTAAACATTAAATTTTATT
This sequence comes from Chaetophractus vellerosus, assembly GCA_004027955.1. NCBI lineage: Eukaryota > Metazoa > Chordata > Mammalia > Cingulata > Chlamyphoridae > Chaetophractus > Chaetophractus vellerosus. The sequence continues at coordinate 5,009 of PVKH010014669.1, forward strand.
TTGATAAATGTCCTTATTCATCTTCCTGCCCAATTATTTGCATGATTTTTACTAGTAATGTAGTTACAGAATAAAAGGTTAAACATGATCATTATTATTTGAAATGTATTAACAAATTTTCTTCCATTTTACTAAACAAATATTCTGGTATTTTCATGACTCATTCTAAAACTTATCTTTTGTCATTTGATTAAAAACAACTGCTGTATTCTAGATGTTTTAATTTCTATTTCTTTGATTACTAGTGATGCTGGAAATTTAACTATATTTATTGGCTATTTGTAGTGATATTTCATATTTATTTTATTTTGGTGTTGGGTCTTTGTCTTTTTTATTGATTTGTCAAGCTCTTTATATTATATATTGAAGATTGATATAGTCGTATTTCTTTAACATTTTCTATTTACCTCTGTCTTTAGTTTATATTAATTTTTGATATATAAATATTTTACCTAATTAGTTCTCAATTTTATTATTTAGTTTTAAAAATTTATATGTTTGATATTTCTGTTATATAGTTTGTTATGTTATAAGAACAAGGAAACTATTTAACCATTTGAACCCATACTACTTGTCATTCTCCACTTTTTGAATTATTATGAACCTAAAGAAATAGTTTCAGAAATTTTCTAAGGCTTTAGATTTTTATCAAATCAAAGAACTATAGAATAGTGCCAATCAAGCCAGAAAGGTAAGTTTGAACACTCCTGACAATAAATTGAATCTGTATTCAAGCAAGAAGAAATATGAGATATTTTGATGTTGCAAATCTCATACAATATAAAATATAAAAGTTCTTTGATACAATCATGGAGTGGAATTTTCAGATTTCTGTGTGCATATCTTTCTACTTTATTGAGAAATATCAGAATTTTCTCCTGCCAGAGAGAGAGAGAGAGCAAGAAGAATACACAGTTATAAATTCAAATCTGATTACTAAAGGAATGGGCTACACTGCTCTTAACTTTGACTTAAATGCCCGGAAAGTTTCTAATAAGTCATAAGCTATATACAAATATCATTTCATTCTGTGTATATTTCAGCAGGCTGCGATATATGTGGCTTTCTAAAGGGAACACACTAGTATCTCCATCATTTTGCAGGGTAATTGCCACTGTCAGGTGAATGGACATACTGTATTTGTCCTAATTTTAAACACTTAGCTTCTATGAGACAGAAACCTGCAGATATATGCTTTTGTGCCTTCACTTTGGGATGTGTATATTGATAAATTAAAAACTCTAAATCATTGATAAAATGCATTTAATCAATTATTTTGAGTGCTGTTCTCCAGAGCCTCATCACTTTGAAGAGGTCTGTTTTTCATTTTTTTTCTCTGCAAAATCACAAATGCAGGTGGTATAATCACTCTCTTCCTCAGCTTTCTTAAGGGAATTCAATTTTGCTTTTTTCATTGTACTTGCTGGTATTTGAGTTTTATATCAGAATTAACAAGCAAATCTCTACCTTTCCTGAAATGTTATAATTGAATGACTAAATTAACTTGAAGAAAAATGTTAAGGTAGGCATTAGTCTAGAAAGAGAAAAGAGTGATCATTAAAAATTTACAATCATAAGATATCAGAGTTAGAAGGAGGCTTAAAAGCCATTCACCATCTGGTAGTTAATTCCTTTATCTCATTCTTGTGAAACAGTTATCCAGAGTCTGCTCTTCTGTGACAGGAAACTCTCCATTAATAATCTACCCCATTTTTGGATAGTTCTGAGTCCAATAAGTTTTTCCATCTTGAACTGAAACTCTTCTTTATGTGGCTTTTATACATTGGCCAAAATTCTGATCGAAAGACTGTGCTGAACTTCAATGTACTGCTGCTTTTCCCTGGCCTTCTATGATGTTATGGCATAATGGAAGAAGCAGATGAATATAAACTGTAGTTTCTATCTTATGTGAAAAGGGAGAGAGAAGGATAGTGCTGTAGGGGGATTTCTTCTTCACTGGAGAGCCCTTCCTCACTCCTTTTCAAATACTGGTGGATGACATCATTTGTGTACCTATCTGTAGGACGTTTTTCAGTAGTCCTAAATCTGCTCTTGTAGCTCAAGATTTCCTCTTCATTGTTGAGCTTTTAAGGAATCAATAAACAGCATCCATCTTTCTTATTGAATTCAGAACCAGATGAGAGTCAGACAGATGGCCATCAATATGTCAGCTTCATTGCCAATAGAGCTTACTTCTAAGGTTGGGGAAGGACATGGATTTATGAACCTACCTAATATCACCTTGTCAGCTTATGTCTTGGGACAGGTCACCTAAAGGGAAAGTTTGGTTCCAGAATTTCTCTATCACATTAATCCAGAAGACAGAAAGGAAAGAAAAGACAGCAAATCCCTAAATGCTTAAGGACAGAGAAATATGGACAGTCCACAACTGAGAAATATAGACAAACCAGTCTGTCAAAGGAGTGAGAAAAGGGTGGGGCAATACAATAGTGGGAGTCTTTCTCCTAATGTCCAAGTGGACATCTTACCTTAAAATGAATTTCATTCTTCTTCTGGGTTGTATCAATAGTTCTTTTTCTTCAAACTTTGGAAGTTAATTATGATGACCTGTAAAAAGGAAACTTCCTGTCACCTAATGCTATAAGAAGAGTATGTGATGAGTATGAGTTAAATGTATCAAGCATCAAAATTCAGCCACTGCTTGATGATTGCCACCTGGATGCCAGACATTGTGAATATTGGTTTCACACTTAATTTAGCTATCATAGTTTGGAGATGTAGGTAAGATTTAACAAATATTTCAGATAAGGGCTATTTTTCTTAAGGCCACACAAATATTAAAATCCGGACTTGAACTGATGATATTGGGCATATTTTCTCATATTCCCTCCTCCCTTTTCTCTTCCTGTTTATAAAAGGTCTAACAACTAATATCCTGTTCTATCTGAGGACTGAAATGATTATTCCTGTTTGTGTTTTAATGTAGATTTTAACTATTGATGAGCATAGAGGCCAAGTTTAACCAAATTCACTCCCTAAAATTATGTCTTAAATGCTACCAAGACAATTTTTTTTGCGCTTTTAACCCCTGTAATTTGATGCTCTAAATGTATAAAATAAGGTCACCCCTCTACTTGATTTAGGGATTGCTTTCAGCATAAATGATAATTTTGTATTTTTAAGTGGTGGGTGCAAATTCACAGACTTCCAAAAATTCCTTGCAACAGTGCTATAGAATGAATCCTAAAGTGTTTTATACATTTACATTAGGTCCTCTTCTGGAATGTATTTAAAATGAAGTTTTGATATAAAGCTTTATAAGTCAAATGAAAAGGTACTATAGACATCTTACAAATCCAGTCCTATCCAATCCCCTAAAACATTTAGCTGCCTTTAAAGAAAATCAGTCTTTCTGTCAGGCTTTGGCAGTTAAGCTATAGTTTGCTGAGATGGCAATATTCAACACCCTGCATCCTGCTCAGCAGCAGACATTAAACCTTGGCTGTGACCATGCAATCCCATTTTAAACTCTCGTCTCTGTATTTGTCAGTTATAACTTGGCAGCTGGCTGGAACAAACATTTAAATCTTTAGATCTGGGGATTTAATTAAATTACTTTAGAAGGAAATGAAGCACTGGATTTCAAGGTTTGTAAATATACATTTAAAAATAAAAAATTGCAATCATTCCTTTGCTGTTCTAAATTTAAAATTAGAGTGTACTTTTATATTGTAAAAACCAAAAGAAGTTTATATGGAATTTAATACTTGAAGCCTGGGCTCTTCAGTGGCCTACAGCCATCTTCAGTAAGGTCATTCCATGGAGTGCGGAATACAGAGCTAAGGAGAACTAATTCACAGCTTTCCCTCCCACCTGGACACAGAATTACAGCTCCGTCCTTTGCTGCTGGCTGGCTCAGCACTGACCTTTCACACTGTTCTAGTCTCTTAGAAATCACTCTCCTGAGATGGAGTGAAAATTCACTGCTTAGTACTTTAAGAAACCGGGTGGCTCTCTGACCTCATGAATCTGGGGGCTTGCTTTCTAAAGATGCTCCAGACTTAGGAGGCATTCACAAAAGACCTGTTTGGGGACATCCTACAAAAATGTGTTGAAAGAGGTGTCAACTTTTGGGGAAAGTGGCTGCTCTTGCAGAATTTTAGAACTGTGGAATGTTGGTAGTAACAGACCTCAGAGGCCATCTACATTCAAGGAAGCAGGAACAAAACTTGCTGCAGAGTTACAACACTGCTTTGAGTACCCAGGCTCTCAAATTCCAGGCCCAGTGGGGGACATGACTCCAGGGGATAAGCCATCCTGGCACCAAGGGATTACTACCAAACACCAACTAGCAACTGGAAAAAGACCTTGAATAAAAGGGGGGAAAAAGTAAAGAAAAATGAGTTTATATGGCTAAGAGACTTCAAAGTGAGTCGAGATGTCATCCCAGAGGTAACACTTATACACATCTCAGCAGGATGTCATAGACTGCCAAAGAGGATATTACCTCAAATAGTGGGGCTCTTGAGGGCTCTGGAGACACCCAGGTCCTATGGTCAGAGCAGATAACTCTAGAGTTTGGTGTCTTGCCAATGGGCCCTACTTTGGAGTTTGTGCTCCTAAGAGTGACAGAGTTGGACTCAGTTATGGCTTCCCTACACATAGCTCATCTGTCCCTTCTATTTGAATCTATACTTGGTGCTGGAGTTGGTAGGTGTATGTCCATGAGACTTGAATCTTTGGACTGTCCATGTGCAAGCTGGGCCCTGAGCCTCAGCAGAGTTGCAACACCTACTCTCCAGTTCATTGGACCCAGCCAGGGCAACTAACCAGGAGGTGAGGATTGACACCAACCATACCAAGGAAAAGAGAGAGCAAGCAACTACAAGCAAGAGAGTCCCATCCATCAGCTGTATGGGATAGAAGTCTCCTTTCAATAAAAGGTGGAGTGGACATCACCATCCCAGAATGCTCAGGATGAACTATGGACTAGAGTGGACTTACTGGTATTCTACAATAGACTTGTTGTGATTCTAGCAATGGAAGAAATTACAGCATTGATTTAGAGGCAGTGGCGACTGGAGGCGCTGAGGGCAGGGGGAGGTAAAGACAGGTGTAATGGGGGGTGCTTTTTCTGGACTTGAGAATAGTTCTGCATGGCATTGCAATGACAGATATATGCCATTATAATAAATCTTCCCATAGCCTGAAGAATTGTGTGGGAGAGAGTGTAGATTACAATGTGAACTATGGTCCATGCTCAATGGCAATGTCCCAGGAGGTGTTTATCAAATGCAATGAATGTGCCACACTAATGAAGGATGTTGTTTACGTGGGAGGGTGTGAGAGGTGTGGGGAGCAGGGCATATGGGAATCCCTATATTTTTTGTGTAACGTTTGTGCAATCTAAGCATCTTTAAAAAAATAAAAAATATATTTTAAAAAAAAGAACCCAGGCTCTCAAATTCCTAGTCCAGATCCTCACCAATTCATAGCACACTGCTTTCAAAGGGGATCACTTTTATTTTAAAAACAACCCTTGTTTCTTTTTTTCCGTGGATTGGGGACAACTTAATATTCTTATATTCATGTGGCTTATCCTCATTTCAGTGTTTTGGTGTTTTCTCATTTATTGTATATTAATGAAGATAATTTTTTTATTGTTCACATTTCAACACATAAATGAAGCATGCTCAAAAGCAAAGAATAGGATTTATTGGTAGAAGGACCTAGATAACAGAAAAATGGCTAAGAAGGTGGACTGTAGAGTCCAATTCCAAGGGTTTGAACTTTACTATGCCACTTTCCCAGTTAGGGACTTGGCTAACTGTCCCTGTGGCTGTTTCCTCTATGTAAAATGGCAAAATATTAATAGTTACTTCATAGGATTGAGGATTAAATTAATATATGTTAAGTGCTTAGAATAGTACCTGGTACATGGTAAGAATGGTATAAGTGTAGCTATTATTATTAGTTGGACAAACTTAGATATCCCACTTAATCACTCTGAGTTTCACTCAGTTCTTTTACATTAAAGCGCAGATAATACCTGTTTTGTAAAGTTTTATTAACATTTAAATTCTGTTATATATAATTACATGTAATTTTATATGTGCAATACATGATTAGATGCAATATATGTGCTATATAATTACACGTACTATATAATTACATGTCATATACATATTACATATATATGAGTGTATGTGTTTGTGTGTGTATGCCCTAATAAAATGGTTGATACTAAAGAAGTAATCAATAAGTGTTAGTACCTTTGCACACTCTCCAGAGGGGATACACAGACATTTCCTTTAAAAATATATAATTAATTTGTTTTTATTTTGAATAGGTAATGCATTTAAAAGTGTAAAAAGTAAAAAGATTCCATAGCTATATAGTAGGAAGCCCAGCATCTATCCTCCTCATACACCGATTCCTATCTACCCTCCCACAGTTAATGATTTTTACTGGTTCCATACATATTCTTCCAACATTTTTATGCACATATAAAAATGCAGTCTTAATTCCTCTCTTTTCTGCACACTTGTAACACATTACACAAACTACTCTGCATCTTGCTTCCCCCCCCCCACTTATTATACCTTGGATATGTTTATATATTTGTAAGAGCCCTTTTCTTTCATAAATTTTCAGCTGCATAGTAGCCCATTGCTCAGATGTACTATTATTTTATTAAGCAGTTCCCAGCCAATGGTCTTCCCCGACCCCCTCCCCAATCTTTGCTATTAGAAGCAATACTGCAATGAATAACTTTGTATATAGGTCACATTGCGCTTGTGGAATGGCATCTGTGGTGTGAATTCCTAGAAGTAAAATTGTTGGATAAATGGTTTATGCATTTATGTTTATTGTCAAATAGCCCCCCGTGAGAATTGTACAAATTTACACTAAACATAGGGTGTTGTGCTGCTGTTAAATATTTACCAGTCTGAATGAATGAAAAATGCTAGCTTAGTTTAATTTTTATTTATGTTTTTCTTATTATAATAGAGAATAAGTGTTTTGTCATTATTTAAAAGTAATTTGTATTTCTTTTCTGTGAACTTTCTTTTTATAAAGATTTTGGCCTTGACTTTTAGGAAGTATAAAAATTGGGGGATATTCACTCTTTACCTGTAATATTATTGGCAAATATTTTCCCGAGGCAATTATTTTATGGTTCTGATTTTTCCCATGCCAACACTTAAAATTTTTATGTAGTTGAATTTATTAGTATTTTCTCATGTTAATTTTGAATCATTGTTAGAATGGCCTTTCCTATTCCAAAGATATAAAGTAATTCCTCCTTTAGTACATTTATGATTTTGTGCATCAAATGCAGGATTCCTACATACCACCCTAGTATTAACAACTTGCATAGATTGGGGTGGAACTTTTGTTATAATTGATAAAAGCAGATTTGTATAATTGTACTATAAACTATAAAGTCCATGGTTGCAATTCCATGGAATTTTATTTTATTTTATTTTATTTTACTTTATTCGTTTACCATATATACAACCTAACATTTCCCCTTTTAAATACATTCAGATATATATTTTGATGTTGTTGATTACAGTCAAAATCTTGTGCTACCATCAACACCATCCATTTCTAAAGCATTTCCATCAGTCAAATAGAAACTCTGTTCATTTAAATTCCAATTTCCTTTCTCTAACCCATCCTAAGTAACCTATATTCTAGATTCTCACTCTAAGAGTTTGCTTATTCTAATTATTTCTTATCACTGAGATCATACAATTATTTTTCCTTTTGTGTTTGGCTTATTTCACCCAATATAATGTCTTCATGGTTCATCCATGTTGCTGCCTGTGTCAGAACTTCATTCCTTTTTATGGCTGAGTAATATTCCATTGTATGTTGTGGTGGTACCCCGCAAAAACATGTTCAAAATGTTAATCCATCTGTGGGTGTAAACACATTGTAAGTAGGACCTTTTGATGAGGCTACTTCAATTAATGTATGACCCACCTCATTCAAGTAATCTATTACTTTATAAACAGAATAATTAAACAGAGAGACAGAGAGAAGAAAGAGAGAGAGAGAGAGAGAGAGAGAGAAATATGGAGGAAAGAAGTTAAAATCAATGAAACCCAGAAGAGAAGAGAGAGAGCAGCAGCTGCTGCTGTGTGCCTTGGCATGTGGCAGAGTGGCAGAGGAGCCAAGGATTGCCAACAGCCAGTCTTTGGGAAGAAAGCTTCACCTTGATGATGGCCTGATTTGGATATTTTCCCAGCATCTAACTGTAAGTGATTAAATTCCCATTGTTCAAGCCAAGTCATTTCATGGTATTTGCTTGAGCAGCCTAGGAAACTAAAATATGTGTATATACCACATTTTATTTTTCCATTTATGGTTGATGGACACTTGGGTTGCTTCCATCTTTTGGCAGTTGTGAGTAATACCACTATGAACATGGTGTGCAAATATCTGTTTGAGTCCCTGATTTCAATTCCTTTGGGTATATACCTAGAAGTGGATTGCCAGGTCGTATGTTAATTCTATACTTAACTTTCTGAGGAACCACCAAACTGTCTTCTACAGCGACTGCACCATTTTACATTCCCAGCAGCAATGAAGGAGTGTTCCTATTCTTCTGTATCCTCTTCAACACTTATAATTTTCCATTAAAAAAAAATAGCAGGCATTCTAATGGGTGTGAAATGGAATCTCATTGTTTTAATTTGCATTTCCCTATTGGTTAATGATGGTGAACATCTTTTCATGTGTTTAATGGCCATTTGTATATCTTCTTTGTAGAAATGTCTATTCAATTCTTTTGCCCATTTTTCAATTGGGTTGTTTGTCTTTTTGCTGTTGAGTTGAAGGATTTCTTTGCATATTCTGGATATTATATCATTATTGGATATATGGTTTCCAAATATCTTCTCCCACTGTGTAGGTTGTCATTTTACTTTCATGATAAAGTACTCTGGTGTACAAAGTTTTAAATTTTGATGAAGTCCCATTTGTTTATTTCTTTTTCTGCTCATGCTTTTAGTGTAAAATCTAAGAAACCGTTGCCAAACACAAGATCCTGAAGACATTTCCCTACATTTTCTTCTAGGAGTTTGGTAGTTCTGGCTCTTATAAATAGTTCTTTGATCCATTTTTGTTGATTTTTTCTATATGGTGTGTATAGGGACTCATCTTCATTTTTTTTGTACATGAATGTACAGTTTTCCTAGCACCATTTGATAAAAATGACTATTCTTTCTTCCATTGAATTTACCTGACACCCTTGACAAAAATCAATTACCCATTAATGTGAAGTTTTATTTCTGATCTCATGATTCAATTTCTTTGTCTACAAGTGTGCTGTTGTGCTAGTACCATGCTGTTTTGATTACTGTTGCTTTGTGATAAGTTTTTAAATTGCTAAGTGTGAATTCTCCAACTTCATTCTATTTCAAAATGTTTTTGGCCATTCAGGGTCCCTTCCCTTCCATATAAATCAAGAAAGCTGTTGACATTTTGATTGAGTTTGCATTGAATCTATAAGTCATGTTGGGTAGGATTGACGTCTTAATATTTAGTCTTTCAATCTATGAGCATGAGATGTCATTCCATTTATTTAGATCTTCTTTGATTCTTTTTAGCAATGTTTTTTAGTTGTCTGTGTACAAGTCCTTTATACCCTTAGGTAGATTTATTCCAAGATATTTGATTCTTTTAGTTTGTAATGTAAATGGATTTTTTTCTTGATTTATTCTTCCAATTTGTTCTTTGCTTGTGTGTAAAAACATTACTGATTTTTGGGTATTGATTTCGTAGCCTACTACTTTGCTGAATTAATTTATTAGCTCCAAGAGCTTTGTTGTGGATTTTTCAGGATTTTCTATATATATGATCATCTCATTTGCAAATAGGGAAAGTTTTATGCCTTCCTTTTCAATATGGGTGACTTTCATTTCTTTCTTTCTTTTTCTTTTTTTTTTTCCTAATTGTTCTGGCAAGAACTTCCAGTACAATATTGAATAACAGTAGTGACAGTGGGCATCATTGTCTTGTTTCTGATTTAGAGAGAAAGCTTTTAGTCTTACCCCATTAAGTAGGATGTTAGCTGTGGGTTTTACATATATATCCTTAATCATGTTGAGGAAGTTTCCTTTTATTCCTAGTTTTCTGAGAGTTTTATCAAGAAGAGGTGCTGAATTTTGTCAAATTTTTTTCCTGCATCAATTGAGATGATCAAGTGATTTTTTTTCTTCATTCTATTAATGTGGTATATTACATTAATTGACTTTCCAATGTTTTACCATCTTTGCATCCTGAAACATATCCCACTTGATTATAGGATGTTTTTATCATGTGCTTTGGATTTTTTTTGTTGTTGTTACATATCCCCCCCCTTTCTGCTTGTTCTTGCTGTGTTCATTTTTGCATTCTTCTGTGTCTGCTTTGCCTCCCCCCGTTGCAGCGACGCGCCAAGTCAGCTCACTGTGTAGTCAGCCACTCGTGGGCGGCTCTGCTCTGTTCGTGGGCAACTTGCCCTGCCCGTGGTGGCTTTGCCCTGCCCGTGGCAGCTTTTTGCCTTGCCCACGGCTGCTCTGCCCCGCCCACGGTGGCTTGCCCTCTCAAGGTGGTCTGCCCGCTTGGAGAGGTCACCAGGAACCAAACCCGGGGCCTCCCATTTGGTGAACCAGCGCCCTATCCACTGGGCTACAGCCAGCCCCCTATGCTTTGGGTTTGATTTGATATTATTTTGTTGAAGGTTTTTGCATTTAGGTTCATAAGGGGTATTGGTCTGTAATGTTTTTTCATTTGGTAACTTTATTTGGCATTGGTATTGGGGTAATGCTGGCCTCAGAATGAGATAGGAAGTGTTTCTTCATCAATTTTTTGGAAGATTTTGGGCAGGATTGTTGTTAATTCTTGCAATGTTTAATGAAATTCACCAGTGAATCCATCTGGTTGTGGGCTTATCTTTGTTGGGAGGTTTTTGATTACTAACTTCAATCTCTTTGTTATTGGTCTATTGACAACTTCTGTTTCTTCTTGAGTTAGTGTAGGTAGCTTGTGTGCTTCCAGGAATTTGTCCATTTGCTCTATGTTATCTAATATTTTGGTCATAATACATTTTTGAAGTGGAGGCAAACTGCATTTATTCTAACTACAATGACATTTTTGATTCAAATAAACTATTAAATATATTTTATCATTTAAAGTAAATGTTCAGTCAACATTTTGTGGCCAGAGAAAAATGTTTCACTCAGACATGATGTTTAGAGGCAAGAATTTGTCATGAGGTATATAAAATCTTTGAAATCACTGTTGTACCTATAAAAACACTGTATGGGGCCCGGCTAGATAGCTCAGTGGATAAAGAGCTCGCTGGGAAACCACATGGGAGGCCCTGGGTTCGGTTCCCGGGGACCTCTCCTAGCGGGCAGACCGCCTTGAA
>PVKH010014670.1:0-16402 GCA_004027955.1 Chaetophractus vellerosus
ATATCCTAAAATATATGTATATATATATATATATATAAAAGAAAAGGTATCATCATAATCATCAGGCATATATCTAGAATAGGAGAGATATAGGTACAGCACTTAATACTAATCAACGCACAAGTTCCTCTTTGAGCTGCAATTAATAGATCTAAGTTCCAGGTTTGCAATACCATACATGTTACCTCTCCATGGGAACAGGCCGTAATGCCAATTGTGTTTACGTTCTACTTACATTGCTCTAGTAAATCATTGCTCCACTTAGTATGCCCTTCACACAGCCAGCATGCTGCAGCACCGTTGAACCTAGAGAGAAGCTAGGAAGGTAGGCTCCAGTATTTCACTGGCCTGGTGCATAGCACCCTTCGGCACTATGGAACAGAGCCAGTCTGGAGGCAATATCCATTGTACAACTGGCCATATAGAGCCATCGCCAGCTGATGCAGGAGTATGAAATGGCAACATGCTCTCCATCCACTTCAGGAGCATGTTCAGAGATGTAGTAGATACTTTTATTGTTTTGAGGGTCAGTGACCCACATAGACAATAACTCAAATGGAGAGGCAATATGCAGTGTACTGAAAACCTGGTTTGAATACAAAAGAGAGTTTGACAATATTGAAATCTATCTTTTTTTTATTTTTATATACTTTCTAAACACTTCCAATGCAATGTATAACATATCAAATGAACTTAAGTATTTTAATACTTTGTTTTTTACTTTTATACCTTTACCATCATGATGTTAATTAACAGATATTTTACTTTAGCAGTACAGGAAAAACTGTACTCATTTTCATTTTATGAAAACAGAAGATTCTGAATGGCATCAAGATTATCTTTCCTTACCACCACTTTAATGTGCAGATTGAGGTGGCTTCAGACAGGTTTCCCAGTTATAAAGTTACTTTTTGTTATTAATATCAATTTAGGTTTTATTTAATAATGGTTTCCTGGAATTAGCCATTTAAATGCTTCAGTTTAGAAGATGCTTTTACAAATTCCTTATAATTAACCATAACTACATAGACTGATTACTTTATCTTAAAATAAGCTTGTTAAATTACAATTAGCAATGCAAACAATGAAGTTTACTTTATTCATTTGAGAGGACAGATCTACATTTTCTTCTTTAACTTAATTTCATTAGATATGAACTTACAGCTTTCATCATCTTAAAGATTTAATACTTATATGTTGATTTATTTAATGGGTATTCTATAAACCAAGGGAGATTACACCCAAGCTAAATAAAATTGAAACAATTATAGTTTAAGCCAGGACTGTTCTTTTTCCTTCCTTTACAAGAGGCTACAACCTCTTTTCTGTAATAAAATTCTAAAACTGTGAATAATCCTAAAAGCATACTGACTGCTGGGTTCTGGAATATATTATAATTGTTTAATTTGTTTTAATCATAATTTAGAAAAGCTCTTTCCATAGCTTTCAAGGACTTTTCACTTACTTACTAAAATTTGACAATTGGATTTGTAACCATCCTTATTTTAAGGTTGGTAAAAGGTTTAAATTGGGGAACTACGGGGCAAACTGATTCTTAATTCCCCAGCCTAGAAGGTAGAGTTTTAATCTACCATACCCAGCCCTTCCCTCACAGCTCTTGCAAAGAGAGGGCCCTGGGGGCTGGGTAGGTCAAAGAACTCAGGGAAAATGTTTTCCCTTTCCCAATAGTTCCTATGTCCAGGTTTCTATATGACCTTTTCATCCTGCTTAGCCTAATTTGGGCTCCAGGAATATTCATTCACATATATAACCACTTATTTAATTTTTAACAATTTGAATATTGCTCTTTTAAGAATTTTCATTTGTTAATTTGATATCTGATATTACCCTCCAAATGTATGAAGCTATACACTGAGCAAATAGGCAGACATAGAGAGTTAGACACAAACACACAACTCACTGTTACTTATAATTTGCATTCTTTTACAAAATAAGCTTAACTGTAAAATAACATTTAAAAGGTTTCGTTTGAAGCCTATTTCTAATTACTCTAATTTTCACTGTGACCACGCAGTTTTCCAGAAGAATTTCATTCTTTTTAATTATTGACTTATAACCAAATCATCTCCCATGATTTAAAATGCAATTTTCCTTTACTTCAGAACTTTGCTTATTTCCCATTTTGACTCTGGCAGACCTTGGATGAAAAACACAAATTCCAGTATTTACACTCACTGACGTCATTGAAGCCTCAGGGAAACTGGTTTCTCTCATGACTTGCTGCTTTTAGGAACCTCAACAGTCCAGGTGGGAAGCCTCCCCGACTCTGCAGTCCTCAGAGATAACAGGACTCTGGCAGCCACTGGACTGGAAGAGTGGACATTCAACTCTGAGGGTTGAGAATTCCATCAGGTAGCAATTTAGTCCATACTTGGAGCCACGAGAGAAAGCAGGCTTATGGGCAACCAGGAAAAGGACAGGAGACAGGGGTGTCTCAAGTTTGCTTTCCCCTGAGCTATAGGGGGCAGAAGTTGTCATGAAATAACCATAACCAAAGGCAAGGAGTGAGGCTAGATCTGAAGTAACCATAAACAAAGGTAAATTAGTCTAAGATTACACTTACAATTGTAGGTCTAGGCTAAATCTACCCAGCTATAGCAATTCAGATATCCTTCTGCTGTTTTATAATATAAAGGCATCTATATAATGATCTTAACTCTTAGTTACAGTTTCTAGCAAGTTTCCACTTAAAAACAATTTGGGCACTTCCATTTATTAACCAAGCAACTAAAACAATTTTATTAGTAACAACTGTGCAAAGTTTTTTTGCTTTTTCAGCAGCTGAATTAATTTCACTTGTGAATTATACATCAAATTCAATTGCAAGATAGTATTGACATTTAAAGACTCATTTTCAGGTTACTTATCACTGGTATCCAATTTGTAACAAGCAAACCCCAAATCTGATTTACGAGTTCCTAGGCATGAGCAGACTAACAAAGTTAAAGCAAGCACAGATTAGAAAAGAAGAGAAAATTTTACACACTTAGCTTAGGGAAAGACTTTCTTTAGAATCAGCTAGATGCAAAACTCCCAGTGTCTGTCCATGGCAGAAACTTTGTGCAGGACCCTCCAGCTTAGTTCCTCCTGGAAAATCCCTGGGCAGCTGCTAAGTAAGGAGCTAAGGGGTCTAGAGAAGCTCTGTCCCTGAGGAGACACGAATTGGGCTGCATCCTGTTAGTTACCTCCTGCAAGGGGTAAAACCCTGCAAGCCTTTTCACTGGAAGTATTGGACTATTACAAGGAAATAGGTAGGGAGGTAGGAAAGCCAGGAACCTTTTAATCGTAGTTGATGGCACATGAGGAGGTTCTTTATTCTACAGGGGAGAGGTTTAGTAAATGGAGGGCATTTATTCATCTCTTTAAGGAGACATAGCCACATGGTCTCTGACCCTCAGATCTGTCTGTCCTCTCCTTCTCTCTTACACAGGTTTAACTAGAATTCAGGGTCCCATACAGAGCCCACTCTCGGCCATAGTGTGGCCATGTGCTGTGGCAGGAAAAGATTAGCCTCTTTCTCTTTAGACTATCAGTAGGCAGGTTGTCCCAATTTCTGAGAAGGCACCCCAATGGGGAGTCTGCTGGAATGCTGGAAGAGCCACCCATTATCCTAGGGGAGGATAAAGCACATTCGCCAGTCTGGGGCCATCCTACTGCTAGACCTGACTGAATGGATTGCTCGCCGAGCCAGCGTCCTGGAAATCAGGGAGCCCTGTTCACTGTCCCCACATTCTGGGGATTGGGAGCTTTGTCTTTGGGCGTCCCCGGAGACTTAGAGGTCTTTGAGGCATCTGAGTCTGGTTCCCAGACTGAACACCCAAGCCAGGCTGACTCTAGGAAAGGGGCTGCCCAGGGACATCTCTTTTGCCTACTTTGCAGTGGTCTTAGGAGCTGGCTATGAGTGAGCTTACCTCATAGCCACCCCCAGGGGCTGAGGTGTGCAATTAAAGCTGACAGTAAAAGCCCATTGAAAAAACTAGAGACTAATTGTCCAGTGACTTGCCAGCAAACACCCTCAGGGACTCCATCCTGCGCCGCCCCCCCCCTCAGGGCCTCCCCAGGGCTGAGAAGGAGCAAAGCCTCAGGGCACTACTGAGGGTGGGACTCACTAACAAGTGCATTTTCAGTTTCTAAGGCATTCTAAAGCATCTCACAGACAAAAATGAGGACAGCAGTAGTTGGAGGATCAAAGGTACTTATAATTAAAAAGAGTTAACTAGCAGTTTAAGGAAATGATACAATGGGTGATAGCCATTCTGAATTCACAGAGAGGGCCTGGTAAACTTCCAGCAGACTCCTGCTAGACTCAGGCCACATGCCCAGTCAGGTCTCAAGGGCAGTTTCACCCGCCACCCAGAGCTTCCTTGGATCACATGGCATGGGGGTTCCCCCCATCATCTCCGGAGAGGGAGCCAAATCCAGGCAGACCAAGTTTATGTCCTGTGGGAGCCTATCCAGGAGCTCCTTTAAAATGGCAGAACCAAAAGAGGGCGCAGACAGGCTATAAAAAGTTTAGACTCACCAGTCCTTGCCGGGTGTTGGGGAGAATTACCTGCCTCTAGAACTCCTGGCTGTCACTCGCCAAATGAAGCTGGAAGTGTTGGATTCCTCTAGGTTCTTGCATAAAAGGATTAAAGAACATGCCAGTTTACTTAAGCCAGTAAGAAGAATTTATTGGGAAATGGGGGAAAAGAACAGAGCTTGTTGAGAAATGGGAGAGGACAGGATTTGGTGCAGGCTCCCCTAGGCAGAGAGAGCAGCAAATAGATTTTATCTTGTGTTTCTTGTTTGCCTAAGAATGGAATTCTATATTGAGATGAACTGTGAGGCCAGGGGAGAGAACCATGATTAGCAATGTTTGCCACAGGCACAGGAAGCAAGGAGTAGGCACACATGTCCTGTATTTACTATCCCTGCCTTAAATCTTTGTCAGGATCTCCAGGACTTGAGACACTTTGGGAAGAAAGAGACCTGGAGGAAGAACAAAAGGTAGGAAAAGCATCTCACAGTTTTTCCCTGGGGCCTACCACGTTGGCTTCTGAGGTATGTTCCTTATACCTGACACCCACGTGATTGCCCACATTTTGGCAAAGTTCTAGAAAATGTAAGAAACCTTGGAGTTAAGAAAAGAGAGGAAAACCCTGCTATTACTCATTAGAAATGTGGGAAATTATACTGTCAGTGTCTGCTGCTGTCTTCTGGAATCTACTTCTTGCCTTTTGTTTTGCCTGCTGTAAAGACAGAGCAACCAAATGAGACCTTAGCCAGTAACAACAGTAACTCTTCTTTTCCTGCAGGTCCTCTGGGCTTCCCGAGATATGATAGAGCAACGCTGTGCCCAGGTAGCTTTGTTTACTCATCCACTTACATACACAGTTTAATTTGCACACTGAGCAGTATTCCTCCGTAGACAGACTGTTATCCTATTTACCATTCCAGTCAGGGAAGTTATTTTACATATTTTTGTTTTGTTTTGTTTTGCTCTGCTGATAGCCTAAAGACTTTTTAAGGCAAAAGTCTTATATGATATTGAGAAGAGTAATTAAATATCACACCTGGCATAAGGAAGAATCAAATAATGTTATTAAAGGATGAGGTTTAGGCTTCCTTTAAGTTAGAGTTCAACAAATGTGTTTCCTACCCAAATTTTAAAAATTGGAGTCATTGGCAGGTCTTTGGGTTTGTATGTAAGATCATCTACTTAGCTGACAATATAAATAAAGAATCTGGGATGTATATGGAAGAACATGGGATTGGGGAATAGGAGATGTGTGTTTTAGTCTTGGCTTTAGTCCTAGTTTATGTTTTGGGGAAAGTTCCTTAATCTCTCTTGGTATCAATTTCTGGATCTGGATAAACAAAGGGATTGAGCCACATACTCTATAATATGCTTCCCAGTTCTAGGATATTAGCTATACTATCTGGGTTTGTCATTATCTGATCTGAACATGCCATTGTCTTAGAGTCATTTAGTTGAGTTTCCACTCTAGCTGCTCTAACTGCTGGTTTCCTTTTTGCCCAGGGAGTTCTTGTTCCTTAGGTCCAACAAGCTGTGGCAATGTCTGGCTCCAGTTTCTCCTGCACAGTGCTCTTTTTTTTTTTTTTTTAAAGGATTTATTTATTTCTTTATTTACTTTTATCCACCCCCCCCCCATTTTTTGCTGTTTATATGTTCATTCGCTGGGCAACTCTCTGTGTTCATTTCCCGCCCTCTCTTCTCATCCTTCTCCTTCTGTTCCCTGGGATTCGATCCTCGGAACCTCTGATGCAGGAGAGTTGCATCCTACTACTGCCTGAGCCACCTTAGTTTCTGGTTTTTCAGTGCGTCTCATCTTGGCTCTCCCTTGTGTCACTCTCCTGTTATGTGCTGCATGGCTTGTGGGGCCTGGCAGCTCACCCGCTCGTGGGGCCTGGCAATGCACCCGCACACAGGGCCTGGTGGCCCACGCGCCTTCTATATTTTTCTTTTTTTATTTTTACTGGGAGGTCCCAGTCGAACCCGGGTCCCTCCATATGGGAGATGGACACCCAACCACCCGAGCCACATCTGTCCCCCCACAGTGCTCTTGATGTCCTATCTGCTGGGAGAACAAATAAGAAGTCTTTGTGGTATAATTTAAAATAAAATGTAAGGACACATCCATTTCCAAGGGCTGCCCAGAATACCTGAAATTTCCATTATGATTTACTCTTTTGGCATAAGGCATTCAAACATTGTCTGTAAATTAATTTACATTTCTTGAGGCCATACTATATGAAATGAATTGTGCCAGGAAACATAGACCTGATCTCTGCCCTTTGGAGCTTACAATCTAGCAAATACACCATCTGAAAGGAGTCATGTGATGATAATACTAGTAGTTATTTTTGAGTAAAGGAGTGACTCCTGAAGGCAAACTGTTACATGAAAGTAAACCAGTATGGTAAGAGGTGGATTCCATTCTGGGATCCTGGCTTTGCATCTGTGGTTGGAATCTAAATGAAAGAGATAGATATAACATTTCCAATGCTGTGGGAATTGGGGGAAAATATGAATTCCCATTTGAAAAGAAATGCAGTATTCTTTATTCCATATGTAACTCAATTAATTTTTAAATAAACTTTCAAGTTGAGATGCTACCAAACCTGCTTTAATGAATGAATACATAGGACATGTTTATGGAGAAAGTATCCAATATAGTATATCTTACAGTCCTCAGACCAAAATGTACTACCCTTGCCCATATGTATGCATATGTTATCTATTTGCTTGGGGAATCTTTATCCGTAGGGCAAAGATAAATTTCAGTCTGGGCAACATCACATTCAGAATTAGTGGAATTGAAATGAATGAGACATCAGTGTCATTCACTTGTAAAAGTCAGTGGGTAGAAAGCAGTGCAAAATGCTCAGTAATCAGTGGTCTTGAGAGGGTACAAGTGTGAATATTATATCCTGTGTAAGTAGTAGTACTTAGACACCTTTAGGATCCAATAACTACTGAATCTTTTAGAGAACACTATTCTAAAGATTAAATAGAGAATATGTTTGTTCTAGAGGATCTGCTGAGCCATTGGGAGGCATGAAAAACTATAGATAAACCTCAGGGTTTCAGAAATAATCAGGGTATACTAGCAGGACGCTGAAAGAACTTGTGCACTTGTAAACTTGGCAGGCCTTAGCTGTGAATGGTTTCACCAGCCCAGATGAACTGTTGGGAATGTTGAGAGAGCCAGGGAAAGAACGTGCTTATTTCTGCTGCTTGAGAGAGGGAAAAAATAATCCAAATGACAGACATCCAACAGGATGGCGGTTCAGTACTTGGAAAGCAGTGAGACTGAAAACCACCTGTGGTTGGTAATGGAAAGCAAACGTCTTTTTTATTTTTATTTTTATTTTATTTTTAAGTACTATTTTGGGCTTCACACTCCAAGTAAAATGCCAGAGGCCCAGAGGTGGACAGTTGCTTATGTGTCATGAAAAGTAAGCCCTTATGACTCATACACCATTTGGGGTCCCCAGGAATTAGAAAGATGTGAATATACTGGAAAAAAAATTCAAAGAATAAAAATTCAAAAGTCTAATATTTGGCTTAAGAGAACAGATTAAGAGGCATGAATATGTTTGACTTGGATGCAGAATGAAAAAAAAAAAAGAGATATAATAACCCTCTGCAGGTCCTTGAGGAGTTAAAAACCAAACTAAATAAGGAGAGGTGTCTGGGGTGGTGTACAGAGGCACAGCTATGCCTGACATAATGAAATTGAGAAAAGGAAAACAGCCTGAATGTCAGGAAAATATTTTTTACACAAGTTCCATAAATCTGCCAAGGGAAATGGTAGGAGTCTTGTTATTTGAAATCACTTAAAACTAGGTTGGATAAACCACTCATATTTTTTAGCCCCTGCCACCACCACCATTTCTGGTTCTCTATCTAAAAATCTTTGTATTTTTGTTGTTGTTGTTCTCCTTGGTATTTGCAAGTTCTCTAAATTAAGTGTTTCTTGTGAAACTCTTGAATATATTTTTACACCTATTTTTAATATTAAAATGAGTAATAAGAGATTCACTGGTAAAAAAGTCACTAGGATGCTTATTACATTTTTCCCTCCTTCCTGAGTTTATTGCTTAAATTGCTTTGTTCAAGCCTATTTGGATACAGGCTTTTCTTGTTTGTTTTTACTTTAGGATGAAATTGCAGCAAGAGTGATTTTGATAGGATACTTCAAAGTACTTAAGAATAAAATGACTCCAATGGAATTAAATTAGAAATCAATAACAGAAGGAAATTTGGGAAATTCACAAATATGTGGAAATTAAATAACACAGCCCTAAATAATTAATCAGTCAAAAAATAAATATCAAAGGAAATTGGAAAATACTTTGGGATCAGTGCAAATGAAAACACAACATGCCAAAACTTTAGGGATGCAGCTAACACAGTGCTCAGGGAGAATTTATAGCTATACATGCCTATATTAAAAAAAAGAGAAAGGTCTAAAATCAATAACCTAACTTCCACCCTTAAGATACTAGAAAAAGAAGAGCAAGCTAAACCCAAAGCAAGCAGAATGAAGTAAATAATAAAGATTTGAGTGGAAAGAAATGAAACAGAGAATAGAAAAACCACAGAAAAATCAATAAAACTCAAAGTTGGATTCTCAAAAATTGAGAAATCTGTAGCTAGATGGACCAAGAACAAAGAGAGAAGACTTATATTACTAGAATCATCAATGAAAGAGGGACAACACTACCAACTATACAGAAATAAAGAGGATTATAAGGGAATACTATGAACAACTGTATGACAACAAATTAGATAATTAGATTAAATGGACACATTCTTAGAAAAAGGCAAATTACCGAACCTAACTCAAGAAGAAGAAATAGAAATCTGAATAAACCTATAGCAAGTAAAGAGATTGAATTAGTAACTCATCCTCTCCCTCCCACCCTCCCTCCCCCCAAAGCCCAGGACCAAATGGCTTAACTAGTGAATTCTACCAAACATTTAAAGAAGAATTAACACCAATCCTTCCAAACTCTTCCACAAAAGAAGAGGTGGGAACACTTTCCAACTCATTCTGTGAGGAGAGCATTATACCCGGATATCAAAACCAGACAAAGATATCAAAAGAAAAGAAAACTATAGACTAATATCTCTTATGAATATAGATGCAAAATTTCTCACAAAGCAACAGCAAGCAAAATTCAGGAGCATATAAAAAGGATCCACAACAAAACTACTGGAACTAATAGACGATTTCAGCGAAGTGGTGGGATTCTGGATTAATATGCAAAAATCAATAGCATTTCTATACACTATTAATGAGCAAACTGTGGAAGAAGTCAGAAAAAATTCCATTTACAAGAGCGACTAAAAGAATCAAATATTTAGGAATAAACTTAACCAAGGACATAAAGGACCAGTATTCATAAAACCATGAAACAATGCTAAAAGAAACCAAAGAAGGCCAAATAAATGGAAAAACATTCCATGTTCATGGTTTGGAAGACTAAATATCATTAAGATGTCAATTCTACCCAAACTGATGTATGGATTTAACACAATCCCAATAAAAATTCCCACAGCCTTCTTTGTAGAATTGAAAAAGCCAATTATCAAATTTATCTGGAAGGGTAAGGGCCTCCAAATAGTCAAAAATATCTTAAAAAAGAAGAACAAAGTGGGAAGACTCTCACTTCCTGGATTTTAAAGCATATTATTTAGCTACAATGGTAAAGACAGCAAGCATGGTACTGGCATAAAGATAGACAGATTGACCAATAGGATTGAACTGAGAGTTTGGAAATAGACCCTCACATCTGTGGTCAAGGGATTTTTTGACAAGGCTGTCAAAACCACTCAGCTGGGTCAGAACAGCCTATTCAACAAATGGTGCTGGAAAAACTGGATATCCATATCTAAAAGAAAAAAAGAGGCCCCCTATCTCATACCTTGCACAAAAATTAACTCAAAATGGATCAAAGACCTAAATATAAAAACTAGAATTATAAAACTCACAATTGCTAAAAGATGGAAACAACCTAAGTGGCCGTCAACTGATGAGTGGATTAAAAATGTGGTATATGATGGGATACTATTCAACTATAAGAAGAAATGAACTGGAGAAGCACATGACAACATGGATGAACCTTGAGGATATTATGTTGAGTGAAATAAGCCAGACACAAAAGGACGAATATTGTTTGGTCTCACTGATATGAACTAAATACAATGAGTAAATTTAAGGAGTTGGGCTCTAGAGTATAGGATGGTAGGAGACAGAATGTGGGTGAGAAATGGGAGCTGATGCTGAATGTATGTAGGATGTTAATTAGATCAATGGTAAATATGTGGTAATGGATGGAGTTGATGGTAACACATTATAATGAGTATAAAAAACACTGCTGATTTATAAATGTCGTTACAGCAGAAAGGGGTAGTTAAGTGAAAGACAACTAGAGGTTAATCTAGGGACTGTATAACAGAGATTTTGGTGGTAGATGAGGATTGTGTTTAATAATATAAGAATGTTCTACTACAAGGTGTTAAGAATATGTTGATACATGGGAAAAAACAACTAATATGACTTATAGACTATAGTTAACAGTAATATAATATTTTTGTAGCAAAGGCCAAGAAGGTATTACATCAATGCTAAAGGTCAACAACTAAAACAAAAGACTATGGGGTTTAGTTTTATGAGATATGAATATGTTTAAGCATTTTTTCTTCATTTTCTTCATAAACAAGGAGAATTTAGTCATGCTGTTTAACCAATCTGTGCTCATTTTTGTATCCTTCTGGACACTGGGGAAACAATTGAGTTTGATTTTAGGATTAAGTGAGAGAAATGTGCCCAGACAGAAATTTTTAGTGTAACACTTCCATAATTTGTTAAGTGGCCTTTTGTCTGTTATTTTAGTTTTTGAAGTTGATATAAAGTTTACTTTTTTAAAAAACTGTATACTATGAACAAGTGGGATTTATCTTGGGAATGCAAGGGTTAAACCCCCTGAAAATCATCTGAAAGTAAATCAGTATAATATGCCATATTAATAAAATAAAGGACAAAAACCATATTATCATCTCAATAGATGCAGAAAAAGCACTTGACAAAATTCAACATCTTTTCATGATAAAAATGCTTAAATTAGGAATAGAAGGAAACTTCCATAACTTAATAAAGGGCACCTATGAAAAATCCACAACTAACATCATACTTAATCTTGAAAGACTAAATGTTTTCCCCCTAAAATCATGAATAAGACAAGGATGTATGCTCTCATCATTTCTATTTAACACTGTGTGGGAGGTGTTAGGACAATTAAACAAGAAAAAGAAACAAAAGGCATCCAGATTGTAAAGGAAAAGTTTAAATTACCTCTATTTGCAGGTGACAGGGATGTGTATTTAGAAAACACCAGGTAAACTCTATTAGAAATAATAAATGAGTTTAGCAAAGTTGCAGGATTCAAGATCAATATACAAAATTAATTGTATCTCTATACACTAGCAATGATAATTCTAAAATTGAGATTACGAAAACAATTCCATTTATAATAGCATGAAAGGAATGAAATATTTTGGTATAAATTTAACAAAAAGTACCAAACTTGTGCACTGAAAACTTAAAATATGTTGAAAGGAATTAAAGAAGATCTAAGCAAATGAAAGACATCCCATATTCATGGATTGGAACACAATCTTGTTAAGATGATAATCCTCCTCAAATTGATCTACAAAATCAATGCAATCATTAACAAAATTCCTGCTAGCTTTTCTTTCTTTCTTTTTTTTGTGGCAGAAACTGACAAGCTAATTGTAAAAGCCCTATGGAAATGCAAGGGATCCACAGTAGTCAAAACAATCTGGAAAAAAGAAAAGCAAATTTTGAGAACTCATACTTTTCCATTTCAAATTTTGCTACAATGCTACAGTAGTCAAGAGTGTGGTATTGGTATAAGGATAGACATATAGATCAATGGAATATAATTGAGAGTCCATAAATAAACCCTTATATTTATGGACAATTGATCTTTGACAAGGGTGCCAAGACAATTTGATAGAGAAAAATAGTCATTTCAACAAATGGTGCCAGGACAACTGAATATCCTCAAGCAAAAGAATGAATTTGGACCCTTACTTCATACATAAAATGAACTGAAAATGGGTCATAGACCTAAATGTAAGAGCTGAAAGTATAAAACTCTTAGAAAAAAACACAGAAGTAAATCTTCATGACTCTGGGTAAGGCAATAGTTTTATAAAAATATGAAACTAAAATCACAAGTAACAAAACAAAAATAGATAACTTGGACTACATAAAAAAGGTAGCAGTACAATTATAAAGATGTTCTTTCATGAATTATAACAAATGTACCACACTAATACAAGATAGTAATAATAGGGTATATATGGGAACTATGTGTTTTACATATTTTATGCACGGGCATTTCTGTAAACTTACAACTTCTCTAACAAAAAATTAATAAAAAGAAAAATAAATAAAACCTTTTGTTCTGCAAACAATATCATCAAGAAAATGAAAATACAACATACAGAATGGAAAAAATATTTGCAAATCATATATCTGATAAGGGATTTGTATCCAGAATAAACCATTCAACAGCTCAATAATGAAAAGACAAATAACCCAATTAAAAAATGGGCAAAGGATCTGAATAGACATTTCTCCAAAGAAGCTATCTGAAGGCCAATAAGCACATTAAAAGATGCTCAACATCATTAGTCATTAGAGAAATGAAAATCAAAACCACAATGAGATGTCAATGCACACCAACTCAGATAGCTATATTTAAAAATACAGAAAATAACAACTGTTGGAGAGGTTGTGGAGAAGTTGGAACCCTCAAACATTGCTGATGGGATTGTAAAATGGTGCAGTGCAGCTGTTGTGGGGAACAGTTTGGTAGTTTCTTAAAATGTTAAACATAGAGTTAGCATATGACTCTGCAGTTGCACTCCTTGCAAGAGAATTGAAAACATAAGTCCATGTAAAAACTTGTACACAGATGTTTATGACAGTCTTATTTATAATAGCCATAGTGGAAACAACCCAAATGTCTACCAACTGATGGATGGATAAGCAAAATGTGGAATATTATTCGGCAATAAAAAGGAATGAAGTACTGATACATGATACAACATGGATGAACCTTGAAAACATTATGCTAAGTGAACGAAGCCATTCATGAAAGGCTTCATATTGTTTAATTTCATTTAAATGACATATCCAGAATAGGTAAATCTATAGAGACAAAGTAGATTAATGGTTGTTAGGAGTCGGGGTTTGTGGGGAAACAGGGGAGAAGAAAATGTTCTAAAATTAGATTGCAGTGATGGTGTACAACCTTGTGAATGGATTAAAAACCAGTGAAATGTGTATTTCAAATGGATGGGTTGTATGGTATATGAATTATATGTTAATAAAGCTGTTTAAAAAAAGAAAAAATGGACTCCATGATGCTGAACATCAAAAAAGGTAATTATAAAGATGTTCTCTTGATCTCAAAATACAAGAGCTTCCCTTTCTTTTTCCCACCTTCTCTCACTCTGTCTCTCTGTCTCTATCTCCTTTTTCTCTTTATCTCTTTGTCTCTCTCTCTCGTACTTTTTCTATTTCTTTTATGACTTATTTTACAAAAGATAAAACTTATGACTCATAAATGACTGAGTAATAAGTGACTGACTATGAAACTAAGAAAAGGAAAACAGCCTAGAAGTCAGGAAAATATTTCTTACACAAATTCCATAACTATGCAAAGAGAAGTGGTTGATGTCTTGATATTTGAATTCACTGAAAACTAGACTGGATAAACCTCTTACCCCTCTGGGAAAAGGGGTAAGAGCATGATCTGTTACCTTGATGTGGGAAAGGAGGCCCAGACTGGGGTATCGGTCCAGAGATTGGAGATGAGATATTGCCACCTCTCCTAAGAATAGATTCTAAGCTCCCTTCAGCCAGGCTGGTTGGGACAGAACTTAGTATCGTGCCATTGCAATCCCCAACACTGTAATGGAGCATTCCAAATGAGGTCCTGAAATATAATAGAACATAAAACCTGATCTTCAGGAAAAACAATTCTGTACGTTGTGAAATACAAAATCACATTTGCTAGGAAAGGGTAGAAACGGAAATCAGAGTGTCATCTTTAACTGCTATAGCTCCTATTGTATTGCACTAGGCAATTTTTTATACTACACCTGAGGTTGGGAAGACAGAAAGCTTTGCTCTCACAAATCTTTCCGTCTTTGTTTGCTCTTGTTGAAAAGTCCTTTGATAGAAAATAAGGCCTTTCACTCCATAATTAAGGCTAAGATAATTATTACATAATTAAGATTTAAATATGTAATATAATTGGGAGTTGATACTTGAGGGTAAATGTTTTCATCAAAGGTAGCAGACAATAAGGCATTTCCTTCTAGGCCGTGCCTGAAGGGTTGAGAAAGCAATAAGGCCCTGAGTGTTGAGGGAGACCAGATGGGAAAAGAAGATGGTGGCAGGCCTTGAGTGTTAGCATAAGAAACTTAGTCATGGGTAAACAAAGAAGGAGATTCTTCAGCAGGATAGTAACATGATGAGATCAATGGCTGAGGTCATTTTGACAGCACATTCACCAGATGAGACTGGGCAAAGGTAAAGAGGGAACTAGTTTGAAAGATGTTGCCATAATCCAGACATGGGTATATTAGAAACCTTGGAATAGGGTTGTATCTGAAAAGTGGCAAGGGAAGGGATGAATTTTGGAGAGATGGTGTAGCAAAGAATATCCACCTGGAGGTGGCTCTAGAACGTTATAGACTCCCTCCAAGAGTGGCATAAGCACATGGCAGTTAGGAGAAGGAATTACTCTGCTCATTTTTTCCAATTCCCCGCCCCCTTAAAGTTCTTCAATATTTCCTTAATACCTACAAAATAAGGTCCAAACTTCACAATAATACTACAAGATTCTTTGTGATCTGGTTCCTGCCTACCTCCCTATGATGGTTTGAAGTTGTATGTACCCCAGAAAAACATGTTCTTAAACTTGGGCATGAATCCATCATAAGTAGGACCTTTTGATGAGGTTACTTCAGTTAAGGTGTGTCCCTCCTCAATATTACTGGGGTCTTTATAAGAGAATGAAATTCCAACAGAGAGAGAAAAAGCCACAGGCAGCAGTCAGAATCTGAAGTCCAATGGACTTCAGGGAGGAGGAGAATGAAGAGACTAGAAGACACTGCCATGTGCTTTGTCAGGTGACAATCTGTGGACCAAGGATCGCTGGTAGCCAGTCCCAGAACACCACAGTCTTTGGGAAGAAAGCAATGTCTTGATGATGGCTTGATTTGGACTTCTATCTTAGCCTCAGTACCATGAGCTAATAAATTCCCATTATTTAACCCAACCCGTTTCATGGTATTTGTTTGAGCAGCCCAGGAACCAAAGCACCCCCCCAATCCATCTCTCCCTACTGCTTGCCTTGCCTCAATAATCCAGCCATTTTCTCTTCTGGGTTTTGTAAGGAATGCCTCTCCCTGGGACATTCCTTCTTTTTTCTTCCAAAAAATTGGAATAATTCCTTTGCATACTTGAGATTTGAATTTAGACATCATTTTCTGCAGAAACTCTCTCCTGGCAACTATCTCTTACCTTCATGTAGGCTAATTGTCTCTCCCATGTGCCTCTTTATCACCCTGCCTTAGTATAAGTGTAGCCCTTGAGAACCAACTATTCCAAATTTTGGTGGGCACAAATATCATCTCCAGGGCAGACTTCAAAGTCTCTGATGTAGTAAAGCTTGATTGAGCCTGCACTTTAGAAACACTGATGTATTATAATTGTTTAATTCTTAGTGTCTCCGACTTGACTGTGGCTCTGGGAGGGCAGAGGCC
>PVKH010014671.1:0-16402 GCA_004027955.1 Chaetophractus vellerosus
GGGTGGTCTCAAGTAGAAGCAGAGAGGAGATTTGGAGCAGGAGATTTGAAAAGCAGTTCTGATGTTGGAGTGAGCCGGTCGCCGGATAGGCTACAGCTGGCCTTGTGGAGAGACGCAACGCAGAGAGTCTCATAGTCTTCAGCTGAACTCGTGAAGGAAACAGAAGCTAAGCCCGGAGAGAAATGCAGCCCCGGGAACAGAGGAACCCGGAAGCCTGAACCCTGGAGAGGTCGGCAGCCATCTTCCTCCAGGACATGGACTTTGGTATGGGAAGGAATTTATGCTTTGTGGCCTGGTAACTGTAAGCTTCTACCCCAAATAAATACCCTTTATAAAGACCGACCAATCTTTGGTATATTTCAAAAGGCACTCCTGTGTCTGACCAAAACAACCTTGTTTCCAGAAGTTGTTTTTTTTTTTTTTCAGTATCAATAAAAGATTCACATTTTTTATTTTTTTCTTGAATGCTTTGTTCTGTTTCCTTACTGAATGAGGACTCTGGATTCTCTCTCTTTTGAATATGCATGAGATTTTGGCCATTGGTCTGTTTTGGTCCACACTACTCTAATTAGGAATTACAGCAGGTGATGTGAGTGTTGGCAGGAAATCAGGATTCAGAAGAGTTTTACTGCAGAGAAAATCTGAAGTTCATAATGCAGTACATTATGATGCTCGTATTGAACCTGGTTAAATCAAATAGCACTGAGTCATGGCTGTAGCATATAATGTAGTACTGATCAAACTGGCCTTAGCTTTCATTTTCTTCCACTAAAATACCATCCAAAATTGGGAGTGTCACAAAGAAATGCATTCAAGATAGCTATTTTGGTGGAACTTGGTACCTTTAGCTGCATCTTTTTGTACTGGCTTATAGGGCTTAAAAAAATTTTTTTTACTCCCTCCCCCCCACACACACTTATTTGTGTTCATGCTTGGAAGCACAGCCTGCAAATGAAAAAAAAAAAAACAACATAGGAAAATAACTTAGAGGGAAACCTATATAGTCTGTCATTTAAAATGGGAGAGTAATTTTGCAATAATCCACTCAAGTTTAGACTCTTTTGATAGGTACTGTAGTGTTTAGGGGGTGGGAAAGGGACAAGATTCTAATCTGAAAAATACAAATTTGAGTTTTACTTTTTTTTTTTTTTTTAGGAGGTACTGGGGATTGAACACAGGACCTCATACGTGGGAAGCAGGCACTCAACCATTGAGCTACATCTGCTCCCCAAGGATTGTGTTTTGTTGTTGTTGTACTTGTTTTTAGTAGGTACTGGGGATTGAACCTGGGACTTCGTATATGGGAAGCAGGCGCTCAAACCATTGAGCTATACCCGCTCCCCTGAGTTTTACCTTCTGTTACATAAAGTAGAATAAGGGTCAAGGGTTCTAATTCCAAGCATGTAAAATTAAAAAAGGTAAGATAACAGGGTTGACCAATTATATTTTAATCAGAAATGGAGGCATTGCATAGATTATAATCTAAACTTTAAAGTTAATTTATTTTGACAAGCAAAGCCTATGAGTCAGGTACTAGTCTAAGCACTTCAACACTCTGAGTATTCACTTACTTAAACTTCACTGTGAATGTCGGTACAAAAATTGTCACCAGCAACTACATTTTATAGATGGGCACTTGCCTGTGTTGAAACAACTAGCAGTTAGCAGAGCTTGGATTCAAGCCCAGCAGGCTAAGCTGAGTCCTGCTGTTACTTTTTCTTGCTGGTTACTATTATATCTCTTGGGGAATGAAGAGCTTAGCCATGTTGGGCTGCTCACGGAACTTGGGTCAGGGTTGCAATAAAGAGCTACTACATTTCCAAGCCTAATGGCCACAGTGATCACAAGCCCTTCCTAGAAGTTCTTTTTGGGTTAATTGAACAAAACCACTATTTTGGGGGATGGGGAGGGGAGAGTTTCCTTTAGAATGGATGGAAGGATGGAAGTCAAAGAAGTGAAATAAAGAAGTGGTAATCTTTTACATGTGGTGTGTTTTCCATCTTTCCTGGCCTCAATTTCCTTTGAAACCATAAGTAGCTTTCTTGAAAAGGGAATTGAAGCTGCATTTACAGGTAACAGGAGTGTCTCTGCCAGTGACTCAGTTACCTCTTCTACCTACCGATCTACCCCTCCAACCTCCCATCCTTTCTTCTTCCCCCGACTAACCCCCTTTCCCGAATCCCGTACAGTGGCACACTTTAGCCACCTATTTCTGAATGTGACTCCGAGAGACTTTGTGGAATCTTTCACAATAGGGTACAATATAGGAAGGGTAATTTGCCCAAAGGTAGTCAAGTAACCAGATTCCTTTAAGGCCAAGATTAATAGAAGATAAGAGAATGTTTTTAAGTCTGAAACTGCTCTTTCAATGTCTTAAAAGCTGAGAATAGTAAATTTGTTTAGGGAAATTAGAATTATTAGAATTCAAGTTAGTGACAACTAAATATTTTCTCACTTTTATTTCAAAAATAAAACTTTTTGAAAGTAAATTCTTGTACTTATCCACTTCCTCTTCCTCATCTTCACCCACTTTGCTTAGAAATTATCCTTTCCAGATAAAGAAGTTTACTCTGTTTTGTAAGAGGGAAATTCTCCAGAGATTTTTCTAAATTGAAGTCAGGATGCAGAAACATGGTCAAATGACAGTTTCTACGCATTGAGCATTGTATTTTAAAATTTTTCATTTTGCACATTGAACAATCCTTTTTTTCTTGCATTAAGTGTGAATGATTATAGTAAAGCGCATTTAGACTGTTCTATTTTTGTTTTTCTTTAACTTATCAGTATGTAGCAAACAAAACTCAAAACACCAGTTCTCTTTTTCTTTTGGCATAAAAATTTAGCTTTAGGTGATATAGATACTGCTGTGCTGACCCTGGGCTTTTTAAAGCTTTGTTGTATAAGCTATAAATGGTTTCTTAACATGCCCCTCACATCTCAAATATCTTTGTCCACAAGGACTCCAGAATAGCAAAATGTGCATTCGAGGCTTTGGCACACACTATGAAAGTAAAAAGAGCAGAAGGGAATTCATTTCTTTATTAGAGCGGCTTAAGCAAGGGAGAAGAGGCAAAGAGATGAATGACCTGATTGGTCTTCCATAAAAGAATTAGGTGTTTCTTTCTCTGGTCCCCCTAAGGATTCAATTGCACAAATCAGTAAAAGAAAACATACACAAATGCCAAGTATTATTTTAAGGGATTCTTTTCTTGTATGTGTCTTTTGTCTTCTTAGTTCTTATTTCAGACAACCACTTTCTTATGAAAAATTTCCTTTAACTTCTGTAAGGAAAAAAAAGAGACCAATTCCCTCTCATGAGGGATTACAAGGGGGCAAAGGGAAGGAGAAAAGGGGAAAAACAGGAAAAGATAGGGGACAGATGGATAGAGGAAAGCAATTAGCACAGAGTATTCATCTTGGAAAATGTTTTGCCTCAGGTCCCAATGGGATCAATTTTAGAGCTGTAGTTTCTAGTCTGTGTGCAAGAGAGTTGCGTAAAATAAAAAGAACTTGCCTGAACACTTGCTTATGACTGAATTTCAGGTCTTCTCTGTCTGGTACCAATTCTACATGTGAAATGTGAGCTGGATCTTTATTGAAATCCTACTTCAGTATATCCCAGTGGTTTAGTTGGCTGCAGAGGAAAACAGAATGCCAAGGTACTGTAGCTTTAAAAATATATCTTAGTACAAGAGACCCTTGACACACCAGTCTTGATCCCACAGACTCTATTAGTGAGAGCCTCAGCAAAATTGATTAGGGTTACTTGTGAAAGGCCTGGGGTTATAAGCCTGAGCTCATGTGGAGCTAAAATTTATAATCCCTTGTTCCCAGATGTCCCTTTTAGCATCAACAGCAGCAATAAAAACAGGTGAGCACTGCAATATGAAATTTACTCAGAAAAAAATAAGCCTCAGTAAAATGTAATTTGTAGGTGCTCCCTATTTGGCTTTATCCCCTGGGCATCCTCCTTCCCCTCAGGCCTGACCATGGTCAAACAAGACCAACCCACTTGGGACATAGAAGGGTTTCTTTATCTTGGACTTTAGTGAAACACAAAAGGGTATGTTGAGAGTTAGAAAAACAATGACATGAGAAATAGGCACATTTTCCCCAGTATTCATATATCTGTATATAAATTGTAAGCTTCATGAGGGCAGGTGTCATGGTGTATGGCTCATTGTTGAATCCTTAATTCCTAGCACAGTACCTGACACACAGAATTACAATATTTATTTGTTAAATACATAGATTAAATAGTGACTTCTAATAACACTTCTTTGTGGGTCTTGTGATAACCTTTAATTAGTACCACTAAAGGAAGAAGTCTGATTATTTTCTGTTCCTTTTGGATTTCTTCTCTTCCTTCCCTTCCCCCTTCCCTTTTGTCTTCATGTAGGAGAATTTCTTCAACTACCTGTTGATCCTTGCATGTTCTTTGTATTTTTGAGTAAGGAATTAAAAGGCAAATTGGTGCCAGGGCTTATCTACTGGTGGGTGTCATTAAGACAATTAGGAAATGAGCAGGATTTTTAGGAGTTGGGGAGCTCTCAAATGACAGTATCTGTAAACCCCTTCTCCCACGGCTGTTTGGTTTTTGTCAGCCAACACTCCTCCAGTTTGGGTTAGGGGCCATAATGCTGGTGGTTCCAGCTTTCAGGATGCAGACTCTTATTTAATCCTTGTTTCCAGCACTCTGCCTAACTCCTGCTCTTCTTTGCAGGAGAGTCTGAGGCCTCTCACGTTTTCCTTTTTCAGATAATAAAACTCTGGTTTCCAGTGATGAATTGTGTATGGTTGCCCGTAGTTTGGAAGATGCCTTGATCGCGTCAACCCCTATGTACATAAACTTTCAATAACGTCGGTCACCTTCCACCTCACCCCTACCTCTTCTTGCCCTTGTGTTTATTATATCTTTGCTGTTATTATTATACCCTTCTTATTAGTGTGGTCATGGTTTAAGGGGAAGATAAATGAATGTGATTCATCTTCCGAGTACTACAGTAAGTTGAATGGTGGACTTTAAAGAGTTCTGTCAATGATGGGAAAGAGATCTTCTGATGTGCTTTGAGAGAAATGGGGATAAATGGGACTTTAAAGCTCTGCGTGGGTTAGGTCAGTGATGTGATATGGGTGGAGGAAGGAGGACTGGGCAGACTTGCCTGAAGTGTTTGCCTAGAAAGGATAGGTGGGGATATAGGAGAAGACAATGGGAAAGAAGTACTTTGGGTTTTATGTATGGAAAAGCAAAATAGGAAGATCTTGTTTTAAAATATATTTTGTGTTCTTTTGGTTAGGTGTCTTGTATAATATTATAAAAGTGTAAACCTGGATTAGCATAAAGATCTGCTATTGTACTGTCTTTAGCTTAACCTGGCAGATTTAGCTGGTCATAGAAGAACTATGGCAAAGCGAAAGTCATAAATTAGGTCAGCCTTGTACCAAAGAACCTTTTCCCTATGGTCACAGACTCATCTGTTATTGTAGTTCTGGCACATCAGTGGGAGATCAATGTCTATAAGAGGATGTGGATAGCTGCGACTCTTATTAAGAGATGGAAGCCAATGCCCCATTGATAATGAGCTGTGACACCACACTTGCATAGAAAGAAAAGAACCATTATTTTTATTAGAATATTTTTCTCATAGTTGGAATTTAAAATGTATTGTTTGACATACTTACTAACTTGTAACACCTTTATATTGGTAGCTGTGTTGATTATGTTCATGTGTCAACTTGTTATGGTTGTCTGGTCAAGAAAATACTGGCCTGATTGTTACTGGGAGGATATTTTGTGGACTTAAATCATCAGTAAGTTGGTTGCATCTGTGGCTGATTATATCTACAATCAACTGAGGAGATTGCCTTCAACAATGAGAGAGTCTAATCAGTTAAAGACCTTAAAAGAAGAAGTGGTGATTTCAGCAGTCAGGTGAGAGAATTTCCATTTCTCCTTCAGCCAGCCAGTTTCTCCTGGAGAATTCATCGAAAACCTTCATGGGAGTTCCCAGCTAGTGGCCTGCCCACGGAATCTGGACTTGCTCATACCCACAGTCACATAAGACAATTCTTATAAAGACCTCATAATATTTATGTTATATATATATATATCTCCTGTTGGTTCTGTTTCCCTAGAGAACCCTGACTAATACAGTAGCCATTGATTTTTTTGTTTTACTTTCTTCTATAATTTTTAAATAAGCTTTGAAAATGTGTGACTATAAAGATTCATGTGGAAAAGTGCATAAACAACAAATATTCAGTTTAAAAATTAGCTTTAATGCAAAAGTCCATTAACCAACCATCATAAAAGAACACATATTGTGTTACTCCATTTATATGAAATGTCCAGAATAGGCAAATCCATGGAGACATAAAATGGATTGGTCATTGCCAAGGGCAGGGGTGTTCCAGGGAAATGGAGAGTGAATGCTAATGGGTATGGGGTTTCTTCTGGAGTTGTGAAAATGTTCTAAATTGATTGTGATGATGGTTGCAAAATTCTGTGAAAATGCTAACAATCATTAAATTGTACACTTTTAAATGGATGAACTGCGTGGTATGTGAATTATATCTCAATAAAGTTGCTATTAAAAATTCCATAATTACCCAGCTCAAGAAACTGGCAGCATCCCAGAGGCTCTTCCCATCTCCACGTGTTCCTTCCTGATCTGTAGCTCCACCCCTGCGCCCACCCTGGATAATCACTAGCCTCACTTTTGTGGTAATAATTACCTTATTTTCTTTATAGTTTTTTCCACCTATATATGCACTTATAAACAAGATAGTTTTTGTATTCCACATAAATGGAACCATTCTATAGGTATTTTGTGTTTCACTTCATCTGCTATTATGTTTGTAAGAGGATCACTTTTTGTTTAATTGTAGTTCATTCTTTTTCATTGCTGTTTAAAATCCATTGTATGAATGCTCTTGATTTTTGGAGCTTATAATTCCAATTAAATTGGCTATAAAACAAAATTCTAGGTTTTAAATTTCATTTTCCAATCAAACCTAGTTTGAAAAAGCTTATAACTGGATGAGGAATTGGCATGTTTTACTTACTGATGTGTACTGAATCAAAGTAAAAGCACATGTCTATTTTACTTTTATTTTTCATTTGATTCTTGAATCAAGACCTTTCCCTGGGTTTTTAATTCTGTAATATCCAAAATTCTACACAAGCAATTTCTGTGTAACAAAGGATATCTGCATTAATATTTTGGTTCATGTTATATATTTGAACATTAAAATGCAAGCTTACAGTTATAATCCCCAGTTTTGTCTTACAGGCAGTTATTATGCAAGTGTCGTTTTCAACGTGTACTAGGCTTATTCTGTCAGAAGTGGCTTAGGGATTATCAAAATGTAATTATCCCCAATTTTTAATTTAAAGGAACTCATAAAACTAAATGAACTTAGATTGCTAACAAGTGTTTGTCAATGAACAAATTGTGTGTTTATATGCTACAAACTGGAAGTCTAGTGATATTTTGTGGCAAACTCCCTCTTCTTATATATGTATAGCTATTATAACCCATGAGCAGGAAATAGGAGTTGCTGTAAATGTAAGTGTGGGTTTAGGTATGCTAATATCCATACTGAGTGAGGATACTGTTTGATAGATGGACATCTGCCAGCCACATGCACCCTAATATGTGAGCTGAGTGGCTGATGGGTTGTAGAAAAGAAAAGGGAGCTTTGAGAAAAGCTGAAGTTGAGAAAAATAAGAATGTTAAGGTCTATAGAACCTATTTTGCAGATACTGTGAAAGTGGGGAAAATTCTTTGGAGGCACAGGGTGCCTCCAACATGTGTCTTGATTCACTTTTGTCTGTGCCCACCTGTCTGTGCCCACCTGGGCACTTTAATTAGGGATAGGCAGAAATATGTTAAACTACATGTGCCACACATAGTAAGTACTTGGAAGTCAGAGAGTCCTGGATCTGCCATTTTTTAGCCGCATGACCTGTCTGGTTATTTAACTGCCTTAATTCACAATTTCCTAATCTCTAAAGTTTGGATAATAATACTTGTCTGATAAGGTTGTTAGGAGAGTTAAATGCCGTGCTGTGTGTAAAAAAATTAACAGAATGCCTGACATAGCACAGTCTCAATAAATGGCAGCTACCATTATTTGTTTCTTGTGGTTATTGTTATTAGTGTTATGAGCCATAGGGAAAGGTCCAGGTGTCCTCAAGGACTACACCAAGAAAAAGAACGATTTAAATAAGGGAGTGTGATAGAATGGGAGACATAGAGTTGATGGTGTTGCAGGCTGATTGTAACATGACAGGATGGCTACAAAATTTGGTTAGATAGGATTTGTTACCTCAGTGATCAGGTGAGCCATGAAAAAACTGACACTCACCAGGATGAGAGAGAGGCAAGGGTAGGTTGGGGCATACAACAGAGAGTGAGCCTGGAGGAGAAGGACTAGTAAAGGGTGGGTAAAAGGAAAGATTTGACCAGGAATCAAGGGGTACACCAGTAAGGAAATTCAAATTGAATTTACTTAGTTAATGAGTTCAGTTAGTGCTATTTTTACTTTGGCAATGACACAATGTAATGAAGTAGTCTCTGGCCATCTTTTTTACTTTAACATAAAATAATTTTTATTAGACATATATTGTCAGCTTTATAGAAAGAAAGTAACATATGGAGGTATATATTAAAGATGTAATCTTCAAGGTATTTTATGATTTCCTTTTCCTAGAGCTGATCATTTGCTTAACAGAGTAAGTTGATGCAGGGACTGTGATTTTAGGAGAATATCCATTTATTTTCTTATCTCCCACTCACCTGGCCGTTGATTCTTGAAATTCTCTTGACATATGACAGATTTCTTTCCACGGTTGGTTAAAATACCTCAAATGCAAATACTTGCGGAAGAGGTAGCATATGTATTTAATTTCATAGTGGGGTACAAATGACAGAGCATTTGCGAAGTATGGATATTTAGTGAAAGACCATCTGGCATCTGAGAGGGTTAAGAAATAAGGATGCAGAAGGTATGGTTTCCTCTAGAGCAACCTCGAAGTATATAGTTATTTGAAGGTGTTGTGAGGCTATAATGCTGTGTCTATACTGATAAAGCAAAATTAGTAGCTGAGCTATCATTTAGCAAATTTTATGTTATATTAGGTTAAGCTGGATTGAGTAATTTCTTTTTTTTTAAATCAGCAATAGGTTTTAGTATCATCTGGAATATTGCCTCTGCTCTTCACTTCATTCTTCCTTTCTAGATTCAATTTAAAGGATGCCCTGAAGCTCCTATCATGCTAAAGTTTGGGATCAACAGAACTGGGCCTTTCAGGTCGGTGACTGTGATTGTGGGAGCTCCAGAGGGAGGAGAGGGTCTGAAATAAATGGAGGAGCAAGAACTCAGGAAGTCAGTGGTCAGCCCTGGCTACGAGCAAGCAGGCAGAGCACTTCCAAGTGAGCTCAGATACAGAGCAGAGGTGCTCTCTATAGTGGCATTTTCAGGTATGGTCACAGTCAATGGACAGACAATGCACATCTTTTCTCAAAGAAACTAAAAGTTAAAATCCAATAAATAGAGAGAATCGCTTCCCTTATCTTTAGATTGTTTTGGTGTATACAATTTCACATTATTAGTCTTTGCTTTTCCCATTTCTAAATCAAGAAGGGTGTACTGGGCCATTTAAAAATGTTTCATGCAAATAGTAACCAAAAAAGAGCTGGAGTAGACCAGATAAATGTAAAATAACAATATTATGGTATATGAACAATAATTACTCAGTGCAAGTAGCAGATTATTCCAATGATCAGTATTCTGTAAGTTTCTACATACAAAATAAACACTTGCTTTTAATTGAGGACTGGAGAAGAGATATATTTTTGGACACTTCATTTTTCTTTAACCCTTTCTTATGCATACTCCTTAAATAAAATAATCCATCTGGATCAATAATGATTTAGCATGATTACTGTTGAACAAGATTTTGAGTTTTTCTTCTCTTATACAATTATGAGTTGGCATATTGTTATCTGCTGTAATTCATTCCAATAAAATGTGAAGAATTCTCAAATAGGAATTTGATTATCTAGAAAGAATTATGGCCCTAATGGAAATTAAATAACTAAACCAATAATTAATTTCATTCTTAGAGATTATTATGTCCAATAGTTAGAGCTATAATATAAAAACTAGAATTATGTTATAATTAATTTCTATTATATTAGAATTATTTACATTTATAAATATTTGTTGCTATGCTATCTATTTCTTATAAATGATCATATTAAATCTAACCTGGCCTTGCACTCTCTTAAAATTTGTAATTTCTTTCAGTCTATTTTTCTATTTATTTTACAATTTTATAATATAAGTCTTTTTTTTTTTTTAAAGATTTATTTATTATTTATTACATATCCCCCCCCCTTTCTGCTTGCTCCTGCTGTGTGTCCATTCTTCTGTGTTTTTCTATGTCTGCTTCTTGTCTCCCCCCGTCCCCGCGGCGACGCGCCGAGTCGGCCCTCCAGGCGGTGGCTCATTCCGTTCCAGGGTGGCTCCATTCCGTTTCCACGTGGGGCTCCGCTCCATGTTTCGCGGGCAGCAGTCCTCCATGTTTTTGCGAACTGCCGGCTTCCGCTTTCGCGGGCAGCAGCTCCGCTTTTCACGGGTGACCTTGCCATGCCCGTGGGGGCTCAGCCCTGCCCGTGGCAGCTTTTTGCCTTGCCCACGGCGGCTCTGCTCCGCCCACGGTGGCCTGCCTTTCTCAAGGCCGTCTGCCCGCTCGGAGAGGTCCCCGGGAACCGAACCCGGGGCCTCCCATGTGGTACACCGGCGAGCTCTTTATCCACTGAGCTATCTAGCCGGGCCATATAAGTCTTTTTAACAGCTAAAAAAAGCCATTGATTATGCACTTTGCATAGATCATATGGTATATGAATATATCTCAATAAAACTGCTTAGAAACAAATAAATAATTGTGCAAGAATAGCCAGAAATAGCAGCTATGTACAGCAGGGGAAACAGAGAAATTAAGAGGGGAGGAATTTCCTTGTTTGTCTGTTTTTTGTTAATTATTATTATTGAAATAATTAAAATGCTTTAATAATGATTGAAGCGATGAATGCACAACTACGTGATCATACCAAATACCATTGATTGTACACTTTGGATAAATTGTATGCTTTATTAATATGTATCAGTAAAATTGATTTGTTTAAAAAAATAGGATGGGTTAGGCGAAAAATACACCAAAATGTAAGATATGGACTATAGTTAGTAGTAATATTTTGACAATACTCTTGCATAGTTTGTAACAAATGTATCACAGCAATGCAAGGTGTTGGTGGATGGGTGATGTATGGGACCACTGTGTGAGTTATGCATGTTTATTTTGTAAGTTCACAACTTTTGCTATATACTTATTGTTTATGTATGTTCATGTATGAATGATATGCTTCAGTAAAAAATATATTTTAAAAAGTGTTTGTGTAGGGGAGGAGAACCATGCTAATCAAGAGCCTACTATGGCCAACCCCTCTTACTGATGGTAGGTGAATTAGGAAAATGATCTCATTTTAATTCTTCCAGCATACCAAATGAGAGAAGTACTATTTGACCCATAGTACAGAGAAGGAAACTGAGGTTTAGACCATTTAGGTAACTCATTCAAGGGCACACAGTGTCAGGTCTGGATTGGATCACAGTTCTGACTCCAACTTTCTGATTTCTGTGATCAAACAATCTGGAAGCCAAGGGTTCCCATTTTCAAGAGAACTAGCAGTTTCTTTCAATTTTGAAAATTAGAATTGGGTGAAAGAAAAATCCATAAGCACAAGTAATAGCATTTTAAATTCTTATTTTTTTTTCAAGATGTTC
Source organism: Chaetophractus vellerosus (assembly GCA_004027955.1). Classification (NCBI taxonomy): domain Eukaryota; kingdom Metazoa; phylum Chordata; class Mammalia; order Cingulata; family Chlamyphoridae; genus Chaetophractus; species Chaetophractus vellerosus. The sequence continues at coordinate 11,854 of PVKH010014671.1, forward strand.
AAAGAATATTACATTTTTAGTAAATGAATCTATGGACCAGCTGGTGGTGACTCTGCTTCTCCAGCAAAGCTGGTGTATTTGCTGTTTTATTAACAGTCCTTTGATTTCCTCCTTCAGGCCTTTGCTCAAGCTGACCTTACCTTCTATGCCTCCTCCTTCCTAAATCCTATTTATCCTCTTTCAGAGACATCTCAAATCCCAGTCTTGCTTTGAACCCTTTGCTAATAGCCTTGCTTTTGGGGTTTTTTTCTAAAATCATATCAGTTTCTTTCTACGCACTTGGTTTATTTAACTGTTGTTCACAAGTTGGTAGTGTTAGACATTTTCTACCATTGCATAAGTCCTTTGGTTACCACTCATTGTCTAGCGGTGCCTTGCTTCATGAAAACTTACATATCTGTCAAATAACAGAATCACATTTTGTAGCCATAATTCACATGAAACAAACATAGCACTGATGCTGAGCATCATGATTAAAAGTCCAGAGCCTGGACCCATACTCTCAGGTCTGACCTGGCTCTACTACTTTGCAGTTGTGTGGCTTTGGGCATTTACGTAGTTCCATGTTGCCTTGTTTCCTCATTTCTAAAAAGCTAATGGTGCTTACCTCCTTGTGGTGGCAGGAGGATTGAATGAGTTAGTACTTTTAGAGTGCTTGGAACAGTACCTGCTGTACTAGTGCTATACAAGAATATTCTATGATTCTTTTTTAGGACAAAGATCTATATGAGACAAGTGTCATTATTAATTTAGAGTTCTGCAACTTGTGGACCTCTAAAGTAGAGTCAATTAATAGTTTTAGTAATAACTAAAGTTCCAAAACCTAATTGAGTATGTGTTAATTGATATGGATATTGAAGGAAGGAGGAGTCAAAGCAACAAAAACGTCTTTGAAAATAAGCATGAATATGATAAAATCCATTCTCTCATCTTCTAGAATGGTAAATTCACAAATGTTAGAAGCACCTGAAGATGATGGCAGGGCACCTGCTTTGGCTTCCTGTGCTGTGAAAAGGTGATGATGGGCACCTCAGGCCACATTCAAACTCCTGGGCAGGGTAGGAAAGCTCTTTACAGATCCTTCTTTGATATCAACGTTTCCAAAGGTTGCTGAATTCTCCAGCTGGGTAGTTTGAATGCAATCAAATTCTCTGTGGGAGAATAAGAGGATAAATGACTCACCCCAAGCACACAGGCAGTTAAGATTCATTCATTTTAGAGCAATGAGTTTAAAATTTTAATGCTGCAGATTTTAGTATTCTTATACCTACATTTCAGTGGGGCAATTGGAATGATATAAAGTCTATCAAAATAAAATTTCCATTTTGATACACACTACAAACCTCAATCTACTATTTGTGACCCCTAAGAATATAACCCTTTCAAGGGATACTCTTTCAGACATACTCCTAAATTGAGACAGGCGCTTAATTTTCTTCACACAAGCAATACTCTCTCAGAAAATTACTTGTATTACATGATAAAAATCTTCTAAAGGTTGGAACTAGAACTTAATACGTGTAGGACATTTTTTGAAAACCTGAGATTTAAAAAGTGCAAGAAACATTTGATTGCCATTGCTTTTTAAAAATTGGTAACAATATGAGAATACAGTTTCTTATGACCAGTTATTTAAAGTGAATTTTCTTATATCAACAATTATTTGTTATTGTTTTATAAAGCATTCTGTATAAGAAACCCCCCTTCCAAAATGTAGTTACACTGTCCTTTTAAAAGTTTGGTTAATACAATTTTAAAATGTAACCACACTCTAGTCTTTCAATTATTTGGCAATAAAATTGGGTGTTTATTTTCTATTTGGAACAGTTTTCACTTTACTCCCAAAAATGTCGTTGGGAACCTCTGGGGTCAAATGCAAGCTTTTTATGTTATGGGATGTATGTTGATGAACAAATGGATGTGGGGCCTAAGATGTGACACAATCACCCTGTTGCGTAATTGGTGCTCACTCATGCTCCAGTCACACTGGCCTCCTTGCTTTACCTTGAACTGGGCAAATCAGGCAAGTTCCAGCCTCACAGCCTTTGCTTTTGCCCATGCACGCAGGCCCCCACCAGCCTAGAATAGTCTTTCGGCAGATATCAACGTAATTGGTTTCCTCACCCCTTTAGAGCACCTCATACTCCCATCTACATCTTACCTACTCCTGCCATCTCATACCCTTTCCCTTTGTCTTTTCCCTTCAACACTTATTACTGTCTAACTTGTTGCCTCTGTCTCTCTCCCCTTCAGGTGGTAAATGACTTAAGGAGAGAGGTTTTGTCTTGTTTGCAGCCATATACCCGGGGCCTAGATCAGTGTCTGACACATAGTGGGTATTTAATAAATGTTCGATTATATGAGTAAATGAATAAAAAATGTTTTATATATGACATTGTATTTATGAGTATGACTGATGCCCCGAGAATAAATACATTTCAGACAAAATAAGGAAGACACAATTTAAAGAACTGGCATATAGACCAAATCATAATTTTTGAAATTTTCTATACATTTCAAAGCCTACTCTGCACATAGTCTTTTCCCTTTCTTAGTCTTTTTTTTTTTTTTTACATAACCATTATTTTTCAGAAACAGCTCTATTGAGCTCTGCCCAATTCTTTTTCAAGTGTTCTGTTGTGAAGGAATCTGATTTTTAGGATGCTGACCTTCCTTGTCTTCATCTTGCTTCTTTACTGTATACTGTGCTCTTCTTTTGGGATCCACTCTCTAAAAAGGTTTTCACATATAGCTAAAATTGGATTTGCCTAATGGTTTTTATTAAGGTGCAGTAATTTAAAATTTAACAAAATCCACGTGTGAAAGCAGTGCTATTCTTTTGTGCAGATAAGCACGCAAATAAGTAACAGGCACTACTGTGTTAGTGCAGATTTTTCAGTTAGGGATTCTGTTCATCTGTTAGAAACAGAAAACCTAATAACAGTGGTTTCAATAAGATGGGGGCCTATTTTTCTTATGTAATGAGAAGTCTGGTTGCTGGTGTTGGTTTGGTGGCTCGAGGATGTCAGGGCAGAGTTGTCTGAAATTTTCATGTCCCTTTATGGTCTAAAGAAGGAAGAAGGAGGGAGAGCAAGAGCAAAGGTCAAACAGTACCATTTGTCAGCTGACTCAGATTCCTTTTTTTACGGAGCTTCTCCAGAAGCCCCAGCATTAATTTCCGCTCCAGGGCATTGGCCCACACTATGTCCCCTGACCACTCCTATCTGCAGGGGTGGTTGGGAAATATAGAGCTTTTGTCTTTCTAAGCATGCTTATGCTGCCAACAAAATTGGAATTCTCTTTGTGGTTAAGAAGGGGAAAATGGATATTGAGTAGGCAACCAGCAGTCTCTGGCAAAGTAAAAATACCTACAATATAGATAAAATTTCTATTTGTCTTTTTCACAGAAAGGAAATAGACCAGGCCGCATCATCCAGAGGAATAGTGTTGAGAAATTACCTACAGAAAATTGCATTTCTATTTTTTTGGGAAAGCCTATAAATAATAAATAAGCTATTCGGTTACTAAATATACATTAGAGCAAAGAGGGCTTGTTAAGTTCTACATCAAAGAACAATGCATATAAAATATGTAAATCTACATGGCTCTTTCTGTTGAAAGACATTACCCGGAAAAATTTCTAAATGTCAGCACGGATTTAAATTGTAGTTCACAGTAATTCTGAATAAGTCAGTGTGGATCTTAAAGATCACAGAATTTGACAGATTATGTAATAATTATTTAAATTAAGTAATAATTAAAACTTAATTATGTTTTATAAACATAAATAGTTTAGAATAATTGTAGCTCATCTGTTTGATAACTAAAACAGGGAAGTGTATCCGAAATAATGAATTTACATATCTATATGTTATTAATCCATTTAGAATTACTTAAATTCCAAGTAATATTTTTTCTATCTCAGAATTAATTCTTCAATTAAAAATCATTCCAACTCAGAAAAGACATTGAGTAGTCATTGGCAATGTTGGGTTAATGTTCCTAAGGTAAAACTTTAAGGTGTTTAATTTAAATTTCTTTTATTCTGGTAAGTACCTAGGAAATGACTTTAGAAGACTTATCATACATGCTATGAAAATAGTAAATAGAATGAAAGAAATCAAATCCCTAAAGAAGCAATACATTCTAACTTTTAAAATGTTTTCTGTAATTATGGAATAATGTGTTTTAATCCTAGGGAACAAGTATTTTGGATCCTATTCTTCTTTAATTTTAAATGAATGGGAACCTTACGGAGTTTGGATTGCCATTGTATACTGAACTGCATTTGTCTTTGTTTTTTCTCTATTTTAAATGATGGGCAAAGAGAACTGTCTTATTTTCTCTAATTTTGTGGTTTAGGAAATGTGTTGCAGGAGTAATGATATTTTAGGTTATGTAAACTCAGGGGACATAAGTGTGACTCATACATGGTCTTTGTATTTAAGGAGTTTCTAGTCTGATAGGAGAAACAGATGCATGAGAAGAGACAACTTACTCTGTGGCTAGGGCTATGCTAGAGGTAAGAACAAAGTGCTAACAAAGTGCT
>PVKH010014672.1:0-16395 GCA_004027955.1 Chaetophractus vellerosus
GGTGTTGCTCAGTGGTTGAGCACCTGTTTCCCATGTATGAGGTTCCAGGTTCAATCCCCAGTACCTCTTGAAAAAAAAAATTTTTTTTTCTTTTTCTTTTCACCCTCCTATGTAAAATTTTCTTTTTCTGAAGTTTACCCTATTAAAACTGGAAGGGATGTTAGGTATGAGGAACTTGAGGTACCAGGACCGAAAGTGACTTCCCACAGCCACAAAGTTGATTTGTACAGAATAGGGATTAGCTATGTAATTGGAAAAGAACACAGGTAGTACAGTCAGAAGACAGTCAGAAGATTCAAAGTTCGCCTCTGGTACAAACTAACTGTGTGACTTTGGGCAGGTCACCTAATGTATCTGAGTTTTGGTTTCCGCATTGGTGAAAGGAGGGCAAAATAATTTCATACGATATAAAACCCTTAGCACAGTGTCTGTACCCCATTTAGAGAGTATTCATTGAGTGTTTTCCAAATATTAGGTGCTGGAGCTAGAGATAAAATACACAGTTTCTTCCCTCAGAACTCATAGTCAGTTGTGAAAGATAGAATATTTTTAAGACATGTGCAATAAGTGCTGTGGTAGAGGTAAGTACGGGGTACTATGGAAGCACAGAGCTCAAGCACAGATGGGGAATGAGTTGGGGAGGGGTCTCAGGGCTTTCATGGGCAAGTAATGCTGAGTTTGGGGCTAGCTGAAATCAGATTTTCATTTTAGAAAGATCACTGGTTACAGTGTGGACATAAATCATAGGGGTTAAACACTAAAGGAAGATCAGTGAGGAAGCTGTTGGAATATTCTAATTGAGAAATTATGAGGACTTCAATTGATGTAATGGCAGTGGGAAATGGGGGCGGGGAGGGCAATGAGCTCTGAGATCATTTTAGGATCTAGCATGGACAGAACTTGGGACAAATTGGAAGGCTGGGGAGAAGGAGGGAGAGAGGGAGAATGGCATCAGGACCACTTCATGGTTTTTGGTTTGATAATCTAGATGATTCACTTAAGTATGCCTGTGAAGATAATGAGTTCAATTTTGGTCATGTCACGTTTCAGGTGCCTATTTGGGATGATGATGATGATGATTGCTTATATTTATTTGATTGCTTCCTATATGGCAAGCCTTATTATACATGTTTTGTGTGTATTATTTAATGCAATAACTCTTTGAGGTTGGATTTAAAATTACCCCCACTTTATAAATGAGGAGTTTGAGGCACAGAGAAGTTAAATAACTTGCCCAAGGTTAAATAGCTAGTAAGTGGTAGTGGGACCAGGATTTAAATCCTGGCAGTCTAGTTCCAGAGTACTTCCTGTTAACTACTTCATTATACTGCCTCTCAGTGATGATGCACCTGTCCACTAGGTAGTTGAATGTTCAGGTCTGACATCCAGGAGAGAGAACTAGACTGCAGGTGTGGATTTTGAGAGCTATCAGCACAGAAATGGTGGTAGAAGCTGTCAGTGTCACCCAAAGAAAGTTTATAGTACAGAAATGACAGGGGGCTGGCATAAAGACTCTCATTTTTCAATATTGTTTCCTTGGCAGACATTGCTAATAGATCGGTGCCTGGCCTCAGTAAAGGAGTCTGAGGAAGGGCCAGTGAGAGGGGAAGAAAATCAGGACAGAATGGTGCCATTGAAGCCCCAAAGGAGAGGGGTTTATGAAGGAGAGAGAGCTCAATAGTATCAGATTGTTGCTTTTTCCATTACTTGCTGTGAGAGCTCAAGTAGAAAAATGTTGTATTTGGCAGTCCAGTTAATTAGTGGTCTCAGTGAGTGTGATACCTGTGGAGCAATGGGGTGGCGGCCAGTAGAGAAGGTGGATGGATGGTTATATTAATTCAAGATTGAGGTTTTTAGGGCAAGTGTAATCCAAGGAGGCAAAAAAGAGGTTGGAGGACCTCAGGTTGTAATTTGGATTGGGAAGGAAATGAAGTAGAGAGGGGCAAGATAAGTTGGGGTGAGGAACCTGAACTAGGGCGCCGAATTTTCCTCTTGCTGGTAGACTCTGTGTTGGAGCATTGTAACCAGCCAGTATTCAACATGCCGCAGGGCTCCGAGGTCTGCCCACTGCGCAAGACCTACTGATTAGCACACACATTAGGAACGAAGGGTTGGTCCCTTTAATGAGCTGGATCTTTGACTGTACACCTAAAGATTTGGTGGGGTTTCTCCAAGTTGAAATTCCTTAGATCACGGTTTCTCAACTTCAAGACTATTGACATTTTGGGGCTGGATAATTCTTTGTTGTTGGGGTAGGGAACAGCTGTTATGTGCATTGTAGGATGTTTAGCAGCATCCTTGGTCTCTCTCTACATCCAGATGCCAGTAGCAAGCCTCATCATTCCCCTCCATTTTGGTAAAAAATATTTCCAGAGATTGTCTATTGCCAAATGCCCTCTGGTGGGCAGAATCACTTCCAGTTGAGAAGAACTGCTCTAGATTCTACTGAGTTTCATTTAGATGGCTGTAGTAGATTTCTCTCATCTTCACCAGTTCCTTTGGGTACTTCAGCTCTTCTGATTTCGGGAGTTTAGATTATTTCAGCTTTGTGGGCTTTCCCCCCAATTTTTTCAATCTGGAAATAAACCCTTTACAGAGGTGAGACAAAGGTACATTTCCCTTTAGTACCCAGTTCAATGTCTAAAACATTAAATGTTTAATGATTATGATTATTTAAGAAGATTGCACAAACTTTAACACGTCTCATAAACTTTTTTTAAACAAATCAATTTTATTGATACATATTAATAAAGCATACAATTAATCCAAAGCATACAGTCAAAGGTATTTGGTGTAATCACTTAGTTGTACAATCATCACCTCAATCATCATTAGAGCATTTGCATTATTTCAATAATACTAATAAATTAAACTAACAAGAAAAGTCTTCATCCCTCAGTCTCTCTATGCTTCCCCTGCTGTACATAGCTGCTATTTCTGGCTCTTCTTGCACAACCACTTATTTATTAAGCAGTTTTATTGAGATGTATTCATATACTATAGGATCTATCCAAAGTGTATAATCAATGGCTTTTAGTATTCATAAACTTGTATATCACTTATCTATATTACAGTTATTTGTATCTGTATTTTCTGCTAGCCTGAACTCCTTGAGGACAGGAATCCTTTCTTAATCTTTGGATGCCTGACATCTTGTAGGGTACCTGTCACATAGTAGGCTCTCCATAAATGATTTTTTTTAAATGTCAGTTAAGTTAGATAATTGGCTAAGTGAGTTAAACCTGTAATTTTTCAAAGACTATCTCAGTCATCAGGCTTTACAAAGAGGCCAGAATTCTCTTAGTATTGTCAAAATCTCATTTGTACAGAGAGAAGCATTTTATTCAAAATCATTTCTATGTATGCAGATTGCAGGTGTCCTCTGAGAGAATGGGAAATGGAACAGAGTGGCAGGTTGTCTTTCAAAGACAGCACAGATCCTTTTAGCTTTGTTCTCAGTACTCAGGGCTGACTGTTCTGTGCCAGATTCTATAGGTAGAGTCACAATGAAATTATAAATGAGGCTGGAAAATAGGGGAAACATAAGGCATTCAGCTGCAAACCTAACTTGGTCTATTGGAATGATGTTTTCTAAGCAGTTAATAAAATTATAAGCCTGATTGTAGCATTTACAACATGAATGTCACCTAAACCTGGATCAAATATGACTGGAAGAAACCTATTGGTTTCTAGGATTAAGAATTTTTCCTTAGTATAAATTATAAAATGTTGCTGTGCTTTTGCTTTCTAGCTGTGGGGTATAGTTAAAAAAAATTAATTGACAAATGTACAAACATCAGAAGCACAATTCATACCTGTACAGCTCAATAAATTATTTTAAAAAGTGAAAATACCCGTGTAGCCACCACTAGTTCAAGAAAAAGAACATTACCAGCCCACTTAATTTTTAAAATTTATTTCACAGCTAAGATTCACTGGTTTCTCATTGTGCCTAAAAAGTATCATCTAAATCTTTTTAAAAAATATTTTGTTATGGAAAACCTCCATATGTTAAAAAATAGAGCAAATAGTCAATTGAACTCCCATATATTTATCACCTAACTTCAATAGTTATGAACACTTGGCCAATCTTGTTTCAATTATATTCTATCTTCCCCTCCCCCATTATTGCAATGCAAATCTCAGTCATCATAAACTTTCATTTGTATGTACTTCGGTATATACCTCGAAAATTAAGGATTCTTTTTTTAAAAAAACATAACCATAAAGCCATTTTACACATAAAAATTAACAATAATTCTTTTATCATCAGATAAAATAGTCAATATTCACCCATATCTTAATGCCCAGTTTGTTTTAATTTAATGCTATAGGAGGCAAAAGGTTAAAGAATCACTCAAATATGAGAATTTTCATTGGTAATCAAGATTTAGTAGTTATGAGTTACAGTTTTTAGTTTAACTATGAGTAAGGATTCTGCTTTTTAAAAAAACTACTAACACTCTTCTGATATTCGTTGGAGTTTGTATGTACCATAAAAACACTGACAATCTAAAAAAAAAACAACACTCTGACAATAGGTCACTTCCTTTAATAAAGTGAGAATAGTTCTGGGGTTTCCTCCTGTTTGGTTTCTGTGTGTTTTTTTAAACTCGTTTTAGGGGTAGCTAGAAGATACACCTAAAGGCAGTTCACGGGATAAAAGTTTATATAGCTCTCTTCAGTCTCTGATAGAACATACTGATAGAGATGTTTAAATTTTGGCTTTAAAAAAAATTGTTGTACATTTGTAGCTATGCATTTTCTTAACATTAATCCCAGTTAAAAATGAGCATCTTCTTTACTGTAAAGTACTTTGCAGAGTTCAGAAATCCTCCACTGGCAAAATCAAGTTGTTTCTATGTAAATTCTTTAACATTGGGTCATTTGGAATTCTAGGCTTAAAGCGGAACCCACTAAGCTAAGGGCTGTGGGAAAAGAGAGAGAAAAAAGAACATACAATTATCAGCTCCTTTCCCGTCTCTAGTTTTCTTAACTTGCACAGTAGAAGACACCAGTATGTGGAATACCCTATAGCATTGTATATCGACAGAAGGAAGTCTTATTCGAGGTACACAGAAAAAAAACACTCAATAATTTAAGATTCTTTCAGTATTCAGGTGTACTAATGCAAGTCTACTGTGAGGCACAGAGTAAATGTGTTGAAGGCAGGGCTGGTTCTTTTCCTATTTCCTATTTATATTACTATTTTTTCTGTGCAGTGTTTTGCTACTTAATTTCATTTTGCTTAAAGCTAGCCTTATCCGGGGCCGGCTCGATAGCCCAGTGGATAGGGCGCCGGCATACCACATGGGAGGCCCCAGGTTCGGTTCCCGGGGACCTCTCCTAGCGGGCAGACCGCCTTGAGAATGGCAAGCCGCGATGGGCGGGCCAGAGCCGCCGTGGGCAGGGCAAAAAGCTGCCACGGACAGGGCAAAAGCTGCCACGGACAGGGCAAAAGCCGCCACAGGCAGGGCAGGTCACCCGCGAATGGAGCTCAGCCAGCCACCCGCGAACTGAAAGCCGGCCATGAATGGAAGCAGAAGCCACCCACAAGCGGGGAAAGCCGCACCTGCACAGTGACCAGTCTCAGCGCGTCGCCGCAGAGGGGGGGAAGGGGAGATATGTAATAAAGTAAATAAATCTTTAAAAAAAAAAAAGATAGCCTTATCCTTGGGAACCAGCTGTGGCTCAATTGGTTGGGCTCTGGTTTACCACATGGGAGGCCCCAGGTTCGGTTCCTGGGGCCTCCTGGTGAAGGCAATCTACCGCACGTGCGGTGAGCTGACTCAGCGGGATGACGCAGCAGGGGGAGACGAGCAGACACAAAAATGTAAAGCAAATGAACACAGCGAGCACAAGCAGCAAGGGGGGGATATATAAATAAATAAAAATCAATCTTTAAAAAAAAAAAAAAAAAGAATAGCTTTATCCTCGCTGGATAAATAACCTCAGTAGCTAATAGCCCAGGGACTTCTGAGTGATGAATAGTGACACTAAAATAATTTCCCTTTCTGCTTGTGTTGTGGTTAGATAACACTTACAGTGTGCTAGGCAAAAAAACTAAGTGCTTTACATGTATTAACTCATTTGATCTTCACACCAACCCTATAAGAGAGATTATTATTATCTCCATTTTACTGATGAGGAATTGAGGCACAGAGAGGTTAAGTAACTACTCCGAGTATAGATAAAGTGGCAGTGCTAGGAAGCGATTTGAGGCAGCCTGGCGCCAGGGTCCTTCCTCTTAATCATTATACTGCACTGTACTTATTTGACCCTCATATAAGTAGAGGGAAATGTGAGATAAAAAATGCTTTTAACATCTTTGTGGGCTCTATGGAACTTATTATTTGTTCATTCAATGCTCTCTGTAGAATCAGTGATTACAGAGAGAACATTTGATCTGAAAGCATTCATTCCTGTTTTCAAACTAGTATTTTTAGATGTGTACTCTGTCTGAGACCTTGCATTTAGAAAGAGTACACTTGAACTTTTTAGTTGAATTGGCAGATCAAGAGCTTACAGACCAGATATTGCATATGAGTATTTAGACTGTTTGTGCTGACCCCTGAAGCAATAATTTGGATAGATCACAATGTTTCCATCAGAGTACAACATTAGGAGAGGAGTTCTGACTTCAAAGTGTGTATGTGTGTGTTTTATATATATCTTTGCAGATCGGCCACTTCTCCACAGATGGAGCCAATCTTATACAAATTCTAAAAGCTATTTATTTATTTATTTATTTATTTATTTATTTATTTATTTATTTATTTATTTGGAGGTACGGGGATTGAACCCAGGGCATTATACTTGTGATTCAGGCACTCAACCACTGAGCTACATCTCCCCTAAAAACCTTTTAGAGCCTTTTAAATCTAAGAAATAGGCATTTTGAAGTAGGACAATGAGCAATGCAAAATGTTACCTTTCTGGAGAGTTGTGATAAGAAGAATAAATAAAACAACTTGCCCATTTTTAAATGCTTAAAGTTCAGGCCTAAGGAACTTCCTTTTAATCTTGCAGAATTAGTTCTCATGGATTTACATACCCTTCTTATCTTTTAAGTTTGAGTTAATAGCCACTATTTGATAAGAAAGCCAATATTCTTTTTTCTTCTGCTTCCTGTCTTGGGGCTTGTGGATCTAGTAGTTCTCTCAGCAATTGTATTAGAACTATCTACCTTGGTGCTTTGGGTCAGTCACCGTGTGGGTGGAGGGAGGAACAGATTGCCATTTTCACCCCAAGTGTGCATTTTATGGAGGCAGATGACTTTCTCACATTAATTTTCTTTTCTCTAGGTGTACGAAGGCCTAGACATAATCACCAACAAGGTTTCTGCACAAGAGCAGACACTCTGCCAGCACCACATGATCAGCTTTGTGGATCCTCTTGTGACAGATTACACAGTGGTGGACTTCAGAAACAAGGCAACTGCTCTCATATCCTTAGGAAAGTGAACAACTAGGCCTGGTTGGGTTCAAGGCAGCCTAGGCCAAGAAAGAAGTTTTTTCTTTCTAGTGACAATTTCCTGTAAGCAGGGGCACCTGGATCCTAACTGCCAGAGATATCATCCCCGTCAGAACTATATGGCTTGAAAACTATAGTGCCTTGCTACTTAAAGGGTGGTCCTTAGACTACAGTATCACAGTCCCTCATAGCTTGTTAAAATGCTAAATCTTGGGTCCCATACCAGACCTACTGAATCAGAATCTGCATTCTGACAGGAGTCCAAGGTTATTCATATGCACAATAAAATTTTGGAAGCACTGGTTTAGTGGAATAATTAATCGGTGATCTAGTCCTAGAGCTGCTTTTTTTTACTATGTGAATATTATTGGGTAAAGCATTTAATTAACCTCCTTTAGCTTCACTTTCCTATGCTTTAATTGGGGGTGCCAAATTAATTTATAAATATGATGAAGTTGTAATTAGAATTTCAAAGGGATTCCTAGGTAGGGAAGAACTGAAAAAAAAAGTCTCTGGGTGAGGCTAAGAAATTTTTCAGAGAAAATAATTTAAGTAGCACTTGCACTGCTAGATATTAAAATTTGTTGAAAAGTCATAATAATAAAAATATGAAACTGTCATATTGAATTTATGGCACAGAACAGAAAGCCCAGATATAAACTTAAATGTGTGTATATATTTAGCTTATGATCAAGGTGACATTTCAAAACAATGGTGAAATGATGAAAGTAGTTAATAGTTGTTCCTGTTACAATTAATAGTTTTGGAAGAAAATGAAATCATTTCCTCATTATATATGACATAATGGTATATATGACACCATAATAAATTCCAGGTGGATTTTAGAGTTAAACACATATTTTTTAATGAAACTTTAAAACAAATGGGAGAATATACAATTGATTGAGTAGTTAAGTGATCTTCAGAGTAAGCAAGGGCTTTGTAAATATAATTAAAAAAATAAAATAGATTTGAATATGTAAGAATTAAGAGTTTATATTGCTGAGAATGGATATCAACAAGAATACCTAGATGTGTACTCCAGAGAAACTTGCACATGTATACCTGGAAATACGTGGTATATCTTGTTCATGACAACATTGCTCTTAGTAGCAAAAACATATAAACATCCAAATTCCCACTTACAGGAAAATGTATACAATTTCTTATATTCATATAGTTAAGTTCTTTTCAGCAGTGAAAATGAGTAAATTACAGCTCCATGTACCTATCAATATGATAGAATATTAGGAACAATATTATGGGTAGGAAGAATACAGAAAAATACATATATGTTGTTAACAATTATAAAGGTTAAAAAGTAAGTAAAATTGGGAGTGGATGTGGCCCAAGCAGTTGAGCGCATGCTTCCCACATGGGAGGTCCTGAGTTCTGGACCTGGTGCCTCCTAAAAACAAAAAACAAAAAAACAACAAGCAAACAAACGGAAAAATGGAGCTGATATGGCTCACTGGTTGAGCGCTGGCTTCCCACAGACGAGGTCCTGGATTCAATCCCCAGCACCAGTACCTCAAAAAAAAGCAAAAGTAACTAATATATTATTTTCAGGTACATATATATTAATAATGATATAAAGAAAAGCAAGGGAATGATACAAAAACAAAACAGGACAGAATTCAGGGTAGCAATTCCCTTTGAAAGAGGAAGTAGAAGATTGAAATGAGAAGGAATACACAGGAGGCTTCAAAGGAATTTGTAATATTCTGATTCTTTCATTGGATTTTTGAGTGTTTATTATTAGTCTTCCTAATTTACATTTGCTACATACATTCTTTTATAATTTTAAAAAAGGAAGGAAAATAGTCCACTATGAACAAAATTGTAAAAACCAGAGTACAAACCAGGGGGAAAAATAGTTTTAACATATGAAAGGCAAATGGTTAATATTCTTATATATAAAGAACTCTTATGAATTAATAAGAAAACTACTTAAAGGGCATGAGCAGTAATTCACAAAGGAAGAAATAAAATGGTAAACATGGAAAAAAGTTTACCCTTACTGTTAATCAGGGACATGCAAATCAAAATAATGAGATAGTATTTTTTTTTCTTTTTTCTTTTTGCCTATCAAATGGGCAGAGATTAAAATGCAGATGATAATTCCTACCCTACCTGTTTTACAAGACTGTAGTATCAGATGAATGATGTATATGAAAGCCCTTTGCAAATTAAAATATATCACCAAATGTAAGTTGTTGCTGTAAGAGGGTTGGATTGTTCAGAAAAAATTGATAAAATGCAGAGCTAATTAAAGAGTTTCAACAGACAGCAGCAATAGGGGGTTGACTTAGATCAGTTACAGGCTTGGAGGTTTGTGAAGTGAGTTAAGAGTATAAGAATCAGAATGTCAGTGCTGAAAGTACCTAAGTACCAGTCAACCTTCTTGATTTGACAGATGAACATACTAGATACTGAGGCCCAGAGAGAACAGTTTTGCTTCAGGTCACAGTTTCATGGCATTGGGCAAAGAAGTTAAACCTTTCCTACCCAATACCTCATATCCTGTCTCCCTCCCTCTTCTCCCCCACTTGCTCCCCTTCTGGTATCTCACCAATTTCCCCTTTTTCTTTTCCTTGTTCCCTTTCCCTTTGTTAATCATATTACACAATTCAAGTTTTGTTTTATTCTGTAGTACTTAATTTAAAGAGGGACTAGAGAATTTTTCTTTCTTTTTAAATTAAAAACAAATAGACAAACAATGTTTCTTCTTTATGATCCTTGATTGGTAATAGCCTTCTCCTTGCCACATCCCAACCTCTTAAGGATTAGTAGGCTCCTGGAGAAAAGAGGTTACCTATCTCTGTTCCCACAGACTGGCTGGCAAGGGGAAGAAGTTTGTAAACAAATCTTTATCTGGGTACGGAAAGTCTCTTTTCATCAGTTATCCTCAGAAGCAAAACTTGTCTTAAAGCAGGTTATTATCTGTTTGACAGAGATTCAAAAGAGAAGAATTTCGAAGTAGCAGGGATATAAAAACAATAGTGGCTAAAGTAAACTGAGTGCTTACTATTTTCTAGGCATTATGGTATGGATTTATTTGCATTGTGACATTTAATGCTTACGAGAACTCATGGATTTTACAGGAGAAAATACTGAAACTCAGACAGGTTGCATATCTGACCCAAGAGCTGGTAATTGAAGTCTATTTGTCTCTAGAGCCTGTGCTTCATAGTTTATCTGGTGAGGTCTCATGTGGCTAAAACATGTGCTCTGCCACATAATGGTGGAGACTGAATCTAAGAACCATGGCATAGAGAAGAGAGTTTGTATTTTGCTGTACAAGGCAAAGCCTCACAATGGGTATCATCTTGGTGGCTTCCTGAGCAGTTGACACTTGATTCTATGAGAGTCTTTGGGCTGTACTCAGTTTACTGATTTGGAATATCAATAAAACTTTGAATTGTGGCAACAAGAACTGGAAGGAATTACCATCGTGCATTTTTCTCTGGTTTATGCAAGTCCCTCCAAAACTGATTGGAAATGATTCTGAGAACTCACGGGAAATAGTAAGGACTGGTATCATTTCATCTTGGTTTCCTCCTTTTCTTTTCTGCCCTACAGAAGAATGTGGTTTCTTCTAATGCTCTCTCCCCCAAGTGAGTCAGAATTCTCTTGATGTAAAATATTGTGATATCTTTCTTAATGTTCACATTGAAGATATATTTGCCCGAGACAAAATTCCTATTGTCGTGGGAGGAACCAATTACTACATTGAGTCTCTGCTCTGGAAAGTTCTTGTTGATACCAAGGTATGTTTAGTTCACTTGTTACCTACCGAGGAAATGGGTTCACCTTTCTTGCCAGCACATTTTAGTGTGAGGAAGGTTGACTCTTGCTTATTTCTTAAACTTAGCAATTATAATTTTCCTGCTTAATATTCTGAAGCAAATGTTACCTCCGTATGTGAAGTGTGCTCCTCCAGGCTAAAGGTCAGGACTCTGTGTGGGGAAAAATGTTCTTCTGTGAATTTAATTAGCATCTCCATGTCAGTTAACAGTATACTAGTCTGATTCACCATTTCCTGGCTGGCAGCAGAATCTATGTCAGGAGATGTTCAACACCAACCTTTCTTACATCGATGCTATTGCATTGTGTGGGACTTTGCAGCCTTTTTAGCGTGGTGTTAATTCTGGTCCACTCTTTGGTCACCCTGCTGAGACTAGATTCCTGGATATGTTAAAATAAAATGCTGTAGCCCAGGTTCCTGTTTGTACTTCTGACCATAAAGTCCTCCCCTAGGCAGTAATTCCTCTTCCTCTTTGCTTGCTATGGCCTCACAGCACTTAATACACTGTATTGTAATTCTCTGTTTATAACCTGTCTCTCCCTATGTGGCAAGATTTTCTCATAACACTTAGCAAAGTGCCTAGTATGTATAACTGTCTCAATTAATGTTTGTTGAATTGTTGAATTAAATTTACTTCTAATCTTCATTTAATAGCCCCAGGAAACTGGTACTGAGAAAGTGATTGACAGCAAAGTAGAACTTGAAAAGGAGGATAGCCATGTACTTCACAAACGCCTAAGCCAGGTGGACCCAGAAATGGCTGCCAAGCTGCACCCACATGACAAACGTAAAGTGGCCAGGTAAGAAAGCCTGGGCCTGCTGATCCCATATTCTTTTAGAGTTGGGGAGAAATTGGTTTTAGGTTTGCCTAAGTGGCAGTAGAAGTTTGGTACAGTAGCTAGTGGAGATTGACTTGTTCTTCCAGCTCAGCAGGATGGGAGGGCCTGACTTATTGCCTCAGTTCAACTCCTTCAATAAATAGTTGCACGATACATTGTTGTTTCATTTAAAATGCATAATACAATACAGTCTTTCCCTAGGGTCTATGTAATCTTGCTTCATTTTCTGTTTGATTTTGCTTGTATAACATAACAGTTTTCATATAAATTTTTCTGGCATGCACTCCATTTACATGGTGATTTAGGTTTCATAACTTATTGTGCAATGCTGTGTTCTGCCCCAGCAGCTTTGCCAGTAAAAGGTGGCTTTTACAAATTGTCTCATAGATCAGCTCACCTTTGCACATGGAGACTTTGTTGTAGGGAAGAGGTGGTGAACTCATAAGGTGATGTTTTCTTAGGTTGTTTTGAAATTGCAACCTCATGTGTTAGGTTTGTTTTTCACATCTGGCATAGTAGAGGACCTAATGAAGGACCCAATATATATGGTTATATGGATAAAATATTATAGAAGCATCTGGTATTGATACGGGTTATGAAGTATCCCCCTCAAGTGAATTTTCTTGATCAGTGTTTCTTACTCCTTTTTTAATAAAGTATTGCCCACTAGGGAGCATTTTTAGAAAATTTTTTCCCTAATTGTGCTCCTCTTTCCCATGAAATATAATACTAAATAATATTATTTTTTTTCGGGTAGGGTTATGCTTTGGAGGGCCACAAAACTATTGTAATATCTAGGTTTTTTCACCCCCTTATAGGCAGTATCACTTCTGTGACCATGTATTTTCTAGATAAGTGAATTATACACTTCCAAGTATCCAAACATTTTATCTTAAACATTTTAATAGAAATCTTTTAAAACAGATTTTTGTAAACTCAGGTACATTATAATGAACATTGATTGTTATATGGTTTCATGACATAGCTTTAGAGCTTAGTCTCTGTTATTCTGTCCTTTTACTGATCATTTCTTCCTTATCACCTTTCCTCATTTTGCTACTTCTGTTCTAGTAATGAGTTTGAGAATTGTCTTAGTAAGAGTCTGTAGGTTCCGGAGAGTGGATGTGGCTCAAGTGGTTGAGTGCCCGCTTGCCACATGGAAGGTCCCGGGTTCGGTTCCCGGTGCCTCCTGAAAAAACGAAAACTGGCAATAAGCAAACAAATGAAAAAATCAACTCAGGGGAGCTGATGTGGCTCAGTGGGTGAGTGCCAGCTTCCCACATACGAGGTCCCAAGTTTAATCCCTGGCCCTGCTACCTCAAAAAAAAAAAAAGTCTGTAGGTTCCAAGCAAGAGCTCAAGGGTCTCTCCTTTAGAGAGGATTAGAAGACATTTTTCATCTTTTTGGTTGGAGGCTATATTCTAACCTCCAGATAAGTGAGATATCTATCACTACAATTTTTTTTTTCTTTCTCATAGGTCTTCTTTGACTGTCCACTGATATAGAAAAACAAGGGGTCTCTACTGTTGTGTGGAAGTGGAATTGGGTCAGGAAGGAAAAGATCACTTTCAAGCTGATAAGTTGCAATCAACCAGAGTGGTAGAGTATAGAGATTTGGGAGTTAAATTACCTGGTGCTGTATAACATAATAGGTACAGACCGAGGTAGATGGTAGTTTAAGAATAGCATGTGAATTCTTTCTTCATTGATCTTTGTGCTAGTAGAATACTGAATTAGCCAGGAACAGTCTTCGTTAATTTTAGACATATTTAAAAAGAAAGTTGATGAGCTGGATATACGACATACTTTTATACTGTGGGAAAGACACTCCAGCAAGACTAGACTTGTTGGCTTGTAACAAAATGTCCCAAACAAGCTCTTTTACTCGTTACTTGAAAGTGAGTTGAGTCCCATTCTATTTGTGTATATATTTAAAAAAACCCTGTTGTTTCTGAACTTAATTTCACAAAAACTTATGTATGTTTAGAATAATAGTATTATTTCTTACTTTATCTAAAATTTTCTTTAGGGCCCTTTTCTGAGTAGCTATAGGATTGGAGTAACCCTGAACTTTGATATTTTCAAGGACCTATACAGTGAGAATGAAAATGAAGCTTTCTAGATAAATAGCTTTTTCCTTGTATCACTTAAGAACAAATATTTCCTAATGGTTTTTATGGATATGCTCCCCTCCTTTTTAAAAAATGACTTAGGAGCTTGCAAGTATTTGAAGAAACAGGAATCTCTCATAGTGAACTTCTTCATCGTCAACATGCAGAGGAAGGTGGTAGTCCCCTTGGAGGCCCTCTGAAGTTCCCTAACCCCTGCATCCTCTGGCTTTATGCTGACCAGACAGGTAAAAACCCTTTGATGTTCTAGAGTCCATCTAGTGGTAGAGCTTATAGTAATTAAGTTACTATATATATAATGCTAAGAATAGCATATGACTCATAATAACACTAGTTAGCTTTAATTTTGTTATCATTATTCATTGACTTAGTAAGTTGCAGTGCCATTCCTGGTACCTGTCTAGAAAGGGTCGAACAGCAGCCCTGCACTAGGATAAGATACCAGGAGTGGAATGGGATCTGTGAAATGGGAAAGGTCCAAAGGAGAAATAGAGGGAAGGCTTGTGTGAAAGGAAGTCTGAACCCCTGGGATGGCTGGAGGCAAGATCATGGATTATACCAGAAGCAGTAGGTCTAAGAAATGGGTATAATGGTTAGCTAGCTGGGTTGGTGATATTTTTGTTGCTAAAGTAGAATAATGCACTGAGACAGGAGTAATTTATTCATCCAAATATTCAGTGAGCATTCAGTGAAGTGCTGAGTATTCTGTGTGGTACTTGGGTTTCAGATATGAATAAAAGGCAGTGCCTGCTCTTACGGAGTTCCCAGTCTCGGGGTGAGGGAGCAACAAACAAGGAGATAGATAGGAGAGTGGGCTAGAGATATAGTCAGAGTACAGTGGAGGCACAGACTAGGCATGATGAGCATTCTCTGGGGAAAGTCAGGGACCAATTCATAAAGATAACCTATAAGCTAGTTCTGGAAGGATGAGGAGGTTATGTGGACAAGCAGTAAAGTGTAGCAATTAAGAATATAGGCTCTGAGCCAGACAGTCTGGATTCAAATTCTTACTCTACCATCTTCTAGCTATGTGTAGTTTAAGACAAGTTAATTTACCTCTCTGTGCCCCCATTTCCTCTTCTATAAAGTGGAAATAATAATAGTAGTATACATCTTACAGCTTCATTGAAGATTGGATGAATTAAGACATACAAAATGCTCAGAACACATGGTGAGCCCTCAATAAATGCAAACTTTATAGGGAGATGGGAAAAAAGATTACTGTCACTGCAGGCTGAAAAATAGCAATGGCAGAGATGTAGAAGAGCATGACTGAATGGATGAAAAATTGTTGCTAATTTAATCTCAGTTATAAGTTTATAGAAGAAGGCAATTATTAAAATAATAAAATATTTGTAAATAAAAATTCAGCATAAAACAATGGTATCTGATTCATCATAAAGCTGTGTTTGGCCACTACATCTGAACAATTTGGAATCTTTCACTCTTTGTTCCTTTGTCTGGCTCAGTAGTTCAAGATATAGCTAGGATGGCTTTGAGTTAAAGTTCCTTTTTCCTATCTGCGGTGTCACCTGAGAGATTAACAAATATAATGAAAGGCGTAAGAAGGGTAAACCAGGGGCCCTGAGATGCCTCTCAAAAACAATGGGTATACATCCATATGAAAAAAATATTTGTCATTCATAAAATTTCTGTAAATGTATGTTTCTCTTTACATAATAACAAGGCATATGCTTCATTCTGGTCGTTTTTTTGCCTTTTTTTTTTTTTTAAGTTGAGTTGCTGAGTCTTAAGTGTGACCAAATTCAATATGAATTATTATAATTTGTGGGATCTGCATCCTTTCCCCCATTTGAACAAATTCCCTTCTTTGTGGCAGCCTGTCCATTCACCATGTAAGTGTGTAGTAGGCACCAACGCCATGCTTGCTGGTTGATGGGCTAATTTGATTCAAGTTCTAGACGAGCGCTTGGATAAGAGGGTGGATGACATGCTTGCTGCTGGGCTCTTGGAGGAGCTAAGAGATTTTCACAGACGCTATAATCAGAAGAAAGTTGCTGAAAATAGGTGAGGATTTGCCTATTACTTTGACTTACCATCCATCCCTTGCTGATATTTTAAAAGACCATAGATTGGGGAGTGGGTGTAGCTCCGTGGCTGAGCGCCTGCTTCTCGAGAATGTGTG
>PVKH010014673.1:0-16390 GCA_004027955.1 Chaetophractus vellerosus
TGTATGATTTTGTTTCAGGGCTCGTGTTATTTCTCTGATGCTCTAACAGGTTTTCAATTTCCAAGGTAGTTGCCTGAAAAGACTGTTGGCTCTTCAGGAGCTAACCAGCGCTCAGTAGCTGGATCTGAAGCGGATTACTAAGGATTCCAGGGCCTTTTGCTGCTGTCCAAAATTACTTTAAGATACAGCTATCAGACGGCCAGGCCGTGTCTGATGGATCAAGAGAGTGAGGCAAGTGGAGAGAAGGTGAAAGGGATAAGCAGGAGATAGAGGACAAAAGGAAGATTTTTTTTTTTTTTAAAAAAAAAGGGGAAATGAGAGAAGAAAAGAGTAAAGAGTATCTTGTTTAGTTTCAGGGGAGAAACTTAAATCTCAAGGCATTTAAAATTCACCAATTGGTGTTAAAAAGCACAAAGAGGGTTTTGAATCCAGGTAGTTAGGAAGCAATACACTTTAAAGTAACCACAATGAAAGAAATTGGATGCACTGTGGGTGAGACTGAACTAGCCTCATCTACCAAAAGCAGTTTGCTGACAATGCTTGTTCTACTTCAGATAGAGTCCAGGTAAAGGCACTGATGCTGGTGGAGGATGGGCAGGATTTGGGGGGATAAAATACGTAGTAGCTTATGTTGTGATAATGTTAACATGCTTCCCTTCTTTTTTTTGGATGAAGGTAAAATTAAAATAATGTTATCACCACCCAAAAGGTATAAAAAAGTCTCATAATAAAAATAATAATAACAGGTGGATAGCCTTGTTCTCCAGAATAAGGATTTGCTTTTTCAAGTTCTAAAAGATATCTAGGACTTTGCCTCCAAGGGCAGCCCTGTATAGAAACTCTAATGCCATCTTCAAACAATGCTTCTCTATATTATCTGGCACAACCTGAGTTTTATAGGACTTTGCATTTTTGTTAGATAATGAAAATGAAATGAAGAAAAATTAAAACAAAAAATAAAGTGGCAAGAATTTCCTGAAATATACAAGATTTGCTATCTCAGGAGAATGAACTGATTTCCAAACTATGTTTCATGGACTATTACATGGAACAGTTCTCAACGACAAAAGTATTCGAATATCTTTGCATCTCCAGGGTGGGATAAAGAGCTTCCCAAATGTATTGACCATGGAACATTTCTTTCAGAGAACACCAATCCTTACATCTTAAAACAGAGCTATTCTTCCTAAGAATATTACAGTCACTGCCTCACAAAATTTTCATGAGCGTGCCCAGAAACTTTGACCAGCAGCCTCTTCAGTGTCAGGATAAAATGTGTTATTCCCAGTCGTACCAATGTGATTCAACACTACAGGTCTGAAATGAGAAATATTCAGCTATTTGAGTCGTGCCAACTTGGGCAAAGGCACCCCAGCTTGTAGTGACTTCTATCCATGGTGGACAGTGGCCCAGTAACTGTGCATGTATAAGTTTTGAGAGGTAACATGGAGTTGTCGCCAGCAAAGGCAACTCTAAATGTTTCCAGATTTCCGTGTGCTGGCAAAGCACGTTTTGTAGTTACAGAGAGAGGAGAGTAGGCTGCTTTGCTGGGTCTGGACAGGACATCTGTCCTCCTAGTCAAATGGCCATCCAGGCACCTCAGTGCTGCTTTATGTGCCCGTAATTTCCATTATGACTTTAGACTGTCATCTTTCAGCATATTTTCATTTATTGTTTTTAGCTACAATCAGGGCAGTAATAGGAGAGCAATTCTAGGGAGTGAGTGCACGGATAAAATATGTAGACCCTGGCAATAGTGAGGTCTACTTAGCTACACCTCATATTTCAGCTCACAGCAATGTGTGTGTGGGCTGACATAAGCACTCCCTGTTGTGTTATTGCTTATGGCTCAGTAGCCCTTTGAGAAGACTGGAGAATAAAGGACTGCAGAGAGCTGGTGTTGTTGAAACAGCAGTGTCAGAGAGGGTGCCGGCAAGCACCCGAGAGAGTTTTGTTTTTTAACAAATGTTCTCTGGATGTTACCCTTAACATCCCACCTGTGTTTCTGTCACTCACCATCCACATCAGATCAGTCAACTCTGCTTTTCAGGCTTCCTTCTGAGGCATCACTGAACCGTAAGGAAACCAGCATGGTGGGAATTTCACGACAACTTTCAGCATATCGTGTTTTCTTGGCAAGAAATGTTATTGAATGGCATTCAGACTCACTGCAGGGCCACAGTTGATCGATAATTTCCAGTAGCCCCTTCTGACTGTATCAGAAGCAAAAGCCAAAGAATGTGACCAGACCAGTTAGAAATAGCATCCTGACATGAAAATTCCAGGGCAGTCAAAAGATAAATTGTAACATTTGGTTATATTACTATGTGCTAAGGCTCTTTCTTGACAGGAGACATTTGGTTCCCATTTAAGGTTGCAGAGCGCTTTAACTAAGCATAGAGCTACGAGTGTGACAAAAGAGTGTTTCAAACTGGTACATTAAGAAATTGAGGTTGTCAAATCTCCCCTTCTGATTTGAAGGATGAGAAACGATCATCCAGGTATATATTCAAAGGTTCCATTAGAAACTATTTTAAATGCTGTTACCCTGGAAAAGCCTCCCCTAATGAAATGGAAATAATGTTATGATTTCTTCACTACTTTTTCTCACTTTTCTATCAGGAAGTCTCTCAGACTGTAATGTTAGTGCAGTTATATTTTTCTTAGCTTATCTTTCTTTTTAAGTAATGGTAGTAGGTCTAGTTAGATGCTGCATGGTTGACTAGGAATTCTAACAGTTCGTTGAATTTTTTAAAAATCTTAAGTAATACAGTGCTTGTCCAGAACAATACTAAATGAAAGAGAATTTGGTAAGTATTTTGGGGGTGATGAAGAAGCATGAACTCCAAATTGTTCCTTTGTATAGCACATGTGGAAAGTGGACAACACAAACTGTTACAAATTAGAATACAATATGAATGGGAATAAGGAAAAGAAAACTCAACTCTTGGACTTTTAAAAAAATCCTCTTTTGATGAATTAGCAAATGGATAGAGTTTTTAAGGAGCCCTGCAGCTTGCAAACACTCAAGGTAAAATTTTAAAGCAGGTCTGTCACACTCTACTTTGCTCTTTCTTCAATAAAATACTGTGTCTTAGTGATTAAAAAAATACATTGGAGCTAACAGGTTATTTAATCTGTTTTCAGCCTCAGCTGTTTCTTTTGTTAAATGAGGGAGAAATATTATACACATTTCATACATTTCAAGAGTATTGTAAAGGGAAAAATATATATTGACTAAAAGAATTAGCATATTAGGCTCTTAGTAAATGGTATTTATCATTGCCATTTCATCATAACTTTAAGCAGGATTACAAAGTGACTTATAGAGCTAATTGGTATAAAAACTCTTCTTAAAGGGAAAAAGTTAAAATTGATCAGCACTTTGAAAGGGCCAAAATAGTAAGGGTAAGGTCATCCATGTTTAGAGGGAATGTCTCTGTCATAACTTGGAGGCAAGATAATCTTAATTTTGTGGTAGATCTTTTTTAGCAGGGCTCTTTGATAAGAATTGAAAGGAAGAGTGGCATATATGTAGCTATGAAATGGTGGTAATGGCAACTAATAGAGTCTTCATGCATTTACTCAGCAAACATTTGAGTTACACTTCATGCCAAGGAAAATACAAGGTACTGTATTTATACTATATATATATATATAAACCATGATTCCTTCATTTAAAGAGCTCACAGTTTAATGTAGTTATCTTATATTTGAACCAATAGTCTTCAGAGTAGGAAGAGTTCTAAATTAGAGATTGTACAAGGTAGAGTGGTGGCAATGAGCAAGAATAAGTTAACTTTCTTGAGAAGACTGAGAAATGTTTAAAACAGCACTTTCCTTTGGAGTTATAGTTCAAATGTCAGAGGATGTGTGGCCTAAGAATTGAAGTAACATGTTCAAAATGTTTTTAAAAAAATATTTAGTTATTTATTTATTTATTATTATTTTTTTCAAAATGCTTGACAAAGAAATTCCTTTACCTATAGGATGGAGTGGTGGGTAGAGAGGCCAAGAGATCTGTAAAAGCCTGCTGATTTACATCATATATGGGAAGGATAGGACCTGAGCATGGATGGATTTGAAACAATTAATGGATGATGGACTCTGTGTCAAAGGTAAAAGAAGAGACATGGTAAATATGATATTACATTTTTAACCTTGAATGTCTTCAGAGATAATTGTGCCTTTGATATATACACAGAAAGATGAAGAACCACACAAAATGTCAGCCCGAGTTGGAGTTTATTATTCCCAGCATGGAGAGAATTTTAAGAAGGTGTCAAGCAATGGGACTGACTGGGAAAATTGAATAGCTTACGAGCACTTTTTTCTGAATCAAGTTGATTTCATTTTGGCTAAGTCTGAGAGGTGATGAAACAGACTTCTTTTTTTCTTTTTTGAGCTTGTCAACAGTAGGGAAATAAAAACGGTTTCAAACAGCATCTCCATGTCTAACAGGAAATACCCAAACACACTTATTTCATAGCTCAAAGTAAATGATTTTGGAATTATTCCTATTTCTACTCCCTTTAATTAGTATCAATAAGTGGAATAAGTAGATTGACCCTGTTTGTGGATGAGACCTTCAAAATAACTTTTCTTTTGTTTGTTTCAGTAAGAATATATGAAGAGAGGGTACAGTTATTTTAATTGTCAGGTAAATACTTTGTCTTCATTCATTCACCACGGTCATGGTTATTGTCACTCCAACTCTCAAAGTATGGATTCCATAACTATGGCCTGACATGTGCTTCGCTCCTTGTTCTAACTGGATGTTTTGAATAAAAATACACATATCACCATTGCTTTTCTGTGTTGTACAAATTTTCTGGTTCTCTTAGGCTCAACATATGATAATTATTAGTTGATCAATTTTTCAACCTCTGTTATTCGAAAAGAAGTGAATTGAAAACCCAAGTGATTAAACAAAGATCTGAAAATGTGCATTTATATGTTCTGTGAAGGAATATGACATTCACAAACGATCTTAACTTTTGCTTAACGGGAGTGTCCATCTTGCCAGTCTTGTCTTCATGAGAAGTATCAAAATTGAAAATTGTTGAGACTGGAAGAGTATTGTATTTCCCAGGAACATATAAGAAATTTTGTAATTTAGGCCAAGTGACATTTGGTGGGTGTAGTTTCTTAGAGTGGTAAAAGAGAATCCTGGAGAGTTCATGCTTCTTACTCGTTCATTGAGATGATTCCAAACTCCCTGAGGCTATTCAGAAGTAGCATAGTCTACTGAATAAGAGCATGGGCTCATATCAATGAGACCTGGATTTGCTTCCAAACAAATTATGGGGATTTTGTGCAAGTCATTTATCCTCTATGATTCTCAGTTCTCTCATCTTATGAAACAAAGATAAATGGTATCACAGTGCCTAACATGGTGAATAAAAAAAATTAGAACTAGCATTACAATTTTATATTCCCTTTTCTAGAATAAGCTTTGAGAATTCAAATGAAATGACACATTTCAGTCATTCAGAAAAGTTTAACCGGCTAAATATTTCCTTCAGAAACTCAAATCGCCAAGTTTTTCTTTTTGACGAATAAGATTCATACTTACTTGCAATAATATTGAGGGCTTGACATATTGGCTTGTTTTCTTTAATTAGGCACTGCCTATGTTCTCGGGAAACTCTTGACCCTCTATTTGAGAACATAACATGACTCCCCAGGATGGTAGTTTAACATTTTCTTGTTTGTTGTGTGGGTCTCCACCCACTGATATAACACACTATGACAAGATGAACGCATTCATATTCCATAGAAGCCTGCCCCAGGTGCGTCCTGTCCTGTATGCCCCCCCTACATCCAACACCCTGCACTAGTAATCTTCCCCTGCCACATTTGCCAAAAGAACATTCTCAGCGTTGTAGTTTTAACCATAGACCTGCAAATTCCCAGAGTTCACCTGCTCCTTCCCTGAAATCACCATGCCAAAATCCTCAAATTTAGGGAATGAACAATGAACTAAGTAGACTTACTATTGAATAATAGTAAGATAACAACAGATTTATTGTTATTCTAGCAATGGAAGAACTTTTATCATTGATGTGGAGACAGTGGCCATCAGAGGTTCTGAGGGTAGGGAGAGGGGAAAATAGGTGTAATATGGGGGCATTTTCCAGACATTGTAATTGTCCTGCGTGACATTTCAATGACAGATACAGGCCAGTATATATTTTGTCATAACTTACAAAATTGTGCAGGACAGAGTGTAAACTCTAATGTAAGCTATAATCCACGGTTAGTGGCAATGCTTCAATACATGTTCATCAATTGTCATAAATGTACCATACTAATGAAGGATGTTGGTAATGTGAGAAAGTGGGGGAGGGGGAGGTAGTAGGGCATGTGGGAATCTCCTAAAATTTTAAAGTAACATTTATGTAATTTGAAGTTTCTTTAAAATAAATAATTTTTTTTAAAAAAAGAAACTCAAATCATTGTTTTGCCCACTCCCAATGACTGGCTTTACAAGCCAGTGCCGACTGCTTGTTGAAGGCAGGCCTCCTTAAATGAATGAGTTTGCTGTCATCAGGCCTTTCCTATAGTTGCTCAACACTGTAACCTGGTACTCTTCTCCTGTTGCCTTTATATGGGCACTTCCTCTGTCCCTTTAACCTTCAGTGCTTTTGTGTTTCTTTTTTATCTTAGCTTCTTGGGAGATGAGAAATTTACACCCCCAGTCCCTGCTATGGGGCTGTGACTTTGCCTCCCCATGCTGAGATGAAGAGATTATCCATCCAAGCAGGAGTTCTAGACGGTGCCTGTCACTTTCTCAGCTCTGGTCTGTTGGTTGTCGATAATGCGATAGAAGCTCCTTAGACTTATGGCAATTATTAAGCAACTGAATTTCTTTCCTCACCTCAAAATTCCAACCACCCACGAGGAGGGAAATTCCCTTTCCTCAGCACAGGCCTTAGATCCTAGAATGACTTGAGACTGTTTGGTCATGGCCAGATACCACTAGGCAACTTGTGTTGGCACAATTGACATTAGTGCCTGATCCACTTGGTGCTGTTGAGAGCTTGGCTGTGTGGAACTGCCAATTTCCATGGTTCCTGGGTGGCTTAATCTCTCCCCACTTGTAAGGATCAGTTGTTCTAGTGCCCTAGAACCCTTTCTACTCTGGAGGCTATGGACTTGGAATGCTCCAAACATGGAACAGAATTCTGACAGGGAAATTCCAAAAAGGCATATATTGCCAAGACCTGACCTGAAAGGAACCGTATTTTCAGAAGCTTGGAACCAGCTTTTAGAATTGGATATTCAGGGTCTATCCAGAGTCTTCCAGTGATTTATACCAGGAGAGTAGAATTTGTCATGTTGTCACTCAAATTAGAGTACTAAAAAAAGCCAAATTCATTAAATATTACCAAAATAACAAAGTAAATTAATGTCAGTCTTAGAACTAGTGAGACCCCTTAACACTAAGAATCTGGCTTATTAAGAAAGAAAAACTACTTCTAGTTTTGTAATAAGTTCCTAGATTTTACGTTTCTTTTCTCCTTAGAGGAATGAGAAATATAATACTGATATGGTAGTCATTTGAAATTAATTTCAAAAGCCTACTCTGTTTACCTCTTAAGATTAAAGTCTGCATTTTTCTGACATTCTTTTAATACTAATTACCATTAAAACTTAACTGACTTCCTATCTGGGGAAAGATGTTTATGTGTGTGTGTGTGTGTGTGTATATGTATATGTGTGTATGTATATATGTATATGTGTATATGTCTACACATATACATAACCATGCTGTGTTGTATTACACATACATGCATAAACATGCCAAGATCCATAATATGCTATTAGTAGTAGTTATTTGATTAAAAGTAGTTAAATTATTGGACTTTTAAAATTGAGAAGACGCGTATTAGGACAAGACACATTAAAAATGTTTGACCAAACAAAATACAGCAGAAACCAAGCATGACAGTGGGTTAAAGATTTTGTGTAAGAAAAAATTCTATTCTGGCCATCTTGCAACTCTGTGTAAGGTCTTTTTTTTTTTTTTTTTTAATGTGGAAGCAGAAACACAAGCCATTCTCCCAGCTCTCTCTCTTTTCACATTTTATAAAACTGCAGTTTTATTGCTAGATAATATGGTAAAAAGATTCATTGTAAGGGTTACCTAACAACGTTGGTGGTGTTGATGAATAGTTGCAATTAATACATTCCCTTAATTAGTCTGATACCCAGAAGATGCACCTGGCAGGTCATTTTAATACTACAATTGATTTATAGCTGCTAGAAATGATTTTACCAGCTATCTTCAGAGAGTACAATTAGAGTGGATTTCATTTTTTTATGCATTTTCACTGAGGAATAAACATAAAAGGTCTATGTAATTCAGAACAAAGCAGCTATAATGTACTAATGGTTTATGGATTTTATTAATATTCAGCTAACATTAGAGGCAATTTTAGGGGAGAGCAACCTATTTTCTTTATGAAGTATTCTTTTTTTTTTTTTTTTTTTTTTTTTTTTTTTTTTTTTTTTTTTTTTTTTAGTATCTGAGTGCTTTGTTTAAAAAATAAACCTTGATATTTTCTGGTGAGTTTCTCCTATTTCTTATGGGAAAAATGTTGTGTGTTGCAACATATGAAAAAGATAAAATTAAAATTTTAAGTGCTATTTGTTGATCGCACACAGATGCATTTATGTAGTGTATATTTACTTTTAAATACATGTAAATTTAAAAATAAGTCAGTAGGCATTCATGTGATTTAAATAGTGCTTCCATTAATGTAATTGTTGAGCTAATGGATGAACTCTATTAGTAATGGAGGGAGTTGCACTTCGTGGTTGAACAGGTAACAGAATATTTTAAGTACTTGATTACATATCTGGCTTTCAATTCCCTGTTTATCTGGGATATTAATTTTGCTAATCAGGAATCTTTGTGCTTCTCTCTCATCATCCATAACATGGACCAATTTACTTGTTTAGTTTAAGACAGTAGGACAATGAAAATCAGTTCCACAGATAAAGCTGGTAGTGCTTTTAAAAGTATTAATATTTAAATCACCACTCCTATGACTAATATGGATCCTACCTAAAAATGTCTTATCAAAGAGTCAGCAAACCTTATTAGCTCAAGGGAAGTTGACCTATATAATATCTAAAATTTCTCAAAAATTTATTCTGTGAGTATTCATTGAAGGCCTACCATGTGTGAGGTACGAAGCTTAGAAGTGCTGCAGACTCAAGAGGGAACAAAACAAAAGGTTTCAGCCAACGTGGAAAGTACAGTCTAGTGGGGAAGAGCAGGAGGATCCATCATATAATCCACAAATGCAAAATTATAAGTTGTTGAATTCCATGATGGAAAAGCTTAGGGGCCTGTGAGAGGATAGGACAGGGAGACCAGATTGCTTCCGCATTTATGTATTACAGATTTGAAAAGGGAATTGACAGCCTGGTTGAACCAAACAAAAATGCATCACTGCAACCACCATGCCCCAATGATATCTTTCCTCCATGAACAATGAAGCTATTTCTGAATCCCCATCAATAGATAAGCTTGACTGTTTTGATTTGTTTTGTTCTGGTAATAGATTGCCAAGTCATCCAGTCTCTTATCCAAGTTCCCTTGTTACTAACACTACATATCACAAAAACAGACTTTGAGGATTAGTGGTGTAGTTCAGGATCAGGTATTCTCATTCTCTGAAAGCTGATCATCCACCTAGAGTATAATTTGGCAAATCTTACAATGCATATTTTAAAAATAAAAGTTCTCAGCCAATACCATTCTGGATAACTGAGCTTCACTCAAAGTTACAGTTTTATTTAATTCACCTGGATCCATTAAGACAAGATGGTCTCTCAAGATTCTTTTAGGTATTTGATTCTGTACCTTTTGTGCACCACAAGTTAAAAATTTTGTGCTTTATTTTTTCTTACTAAATAGCACAGTTACCCACAAAGATTCTGAGATTCCCTGAAGACTGTCTGAATGCCAAGAGGAAACCACACAATGGCTTCCACTAAGATTGGAGAGTCACAGGAATTTCTAGGTATTGGAAGCTAAGGCATTTTCTCTTCTAGCATCCTGATATAGTTGACAGAGAGTTAAAGTATAATGCCTTTTGGCTACCAGTGTTTGCTAACCCTTCTACCATCACTTCTGTGATTATACTGAAGGAGTCAGTAACCAGTTCTTAAATTACAGGATTGGGACTTCAAGAGGTCATTTTACCCATCCCCCTGCTTCTGGGCAGGACAATACTTAATTATCTTGACTCACAGCACTCTCTGAAACCAACTGATGCGCTGATGCAATCATTTGCCTCAGGGGAACATGATGCTATGTAGATAGGTTGTTTTTGCTTATTTCTGTTTTGGGCGAATGAACATTTAAAAGTAAAATTCTCTCTTACTTGATTTTGTTGGCGATGTGGTCTAAATTATATTCTGCTCTGGTTCTCATGCTGCAGGAGTTGTTTAATGCTGACCAGAATCACCGACAGCCATCTGTGCCTGGCCCCAGGCATGGAATCTCCTAGGATATGTCTCCACTGACCTGTCGGCACCACAGGCTTAGGCTACTAATATCATTTGAACACTTTGCATAGAAAGAAATAGGAATAAGAAGGTAGTCTTGCATCATGTGGGAGTGTCATTATTCTTACAATTTTCTGGGCAGCTCCTCCTTTCCAACGTTTCACTGCTGGTTGTTGAAGCAACACATCATGTTACATTCCTCTCGCTCTCTTTTTAAATCTTTTTAAGTGACATAAAACTAATTTCTCGTTTAAATGATGAAAGAGCTAGTTGTCTCCAATGTTTCTTCTCCCAATTTCCTACTAACATGCTTAGGAAGACAAAGAAAATAATGAAAATTGAACAGATAAGTCAATAAGTGCTTATAAATAATTTTTGAACAAGAAACAGACCAGTCTCGATCACCTAAAAGAAGGTAGAAAAAATCTTCTTCCTTAAAAATGTGTTCCCTGATTCATAGAGAGAGATTATAGACACGGAGGATGAGTATTTTAAGCCAAATGCATGGTCTTCTGTTTATGCTCATACTGACAATTTTTAAGTTCAGAAGCCCAGTGAACAAAGTCTTTTGTTTCCTTCTTTCCTACAGCAGAGTTGCACAGAACAATCAAATGGCCTTTCCCCCTCCTTTTAGAAATGTCTAGGGTTTTCGAGTAATTCATTTTTGCATATTTAAACTTATATTAACTGACCTTAGACATGACTTTCTGCTTTAATTTGGCAGAGACTATCCAGCGGCAGATC
The DNA here is from genome assembly GCA_004027955.1 of Chaetophractus vellerosus. Classification (NCBI taxonomy): domain Eukaryota; kingdom Metazoa; phylum Chordata; class Mammalia; order Cingulata; family Chlamyphoridae; genus Chaetophractus; species Chaetophractus vellerosus. Next base: position 11,269 of record PVKH010014673.1, read on the forward strand.
CTTGTCACCAATGCCATCCTAACTTCTTTTCCACCTAAGGCTCTCTGAACAGCTCTGTGTAAAGTACACTTAAAAATCAGACTGTACAAAATGATCTCATGCATTGGAAACATCACTTTGAGAAAATGAATCAGTTGCTGACAATGATTTTCATCAGGATTCTGGATGAGTATTTCCCCCTTCTTTTTAATATTCTATTGTCCCAATATTTCTATAATAAGTATGTATCATGCTTATACTCAGAAAATTATAATACTTGAAATTTAATATATACAGTTTTGTCCATGCAATAAGATAAAACTACTTAAGCACCCTAAAATATTCCCTATTCTTTTCTGTACTTTTAGTTTTCTATGCCGAATATGTATTTCTTCTACAGCAGTAGCCACAAAGATTCGCTAAATGTTCAATAAGCATTTTTTGAGTGAATGAATGTATTGGTTAAAAAATGGAAGAATTATCTAGAGGGAGACCATTTTGTATATTTTTAAAGTTTACTCCTTTATAACTAGTGTTAGCAGTGAAGTATTTGCAATATAAATTTTAAGACGCTTTCACTCATAAGGATTGACTTACAGTGCCTGATTTGGAAACAACATAATCAAGTAAGATGAGTTACAGAAAAGTATCATCTTCTCTGCCCCCTTCCTATTTCCTTTCTCCCCAACATCAGGATATTGTATAAATGAATGATTTAAGTAAAATTTGCCACAACTTAACAACATACTGCTTGGTATTTAGTCTTTGGTGCATGGTTAATTTTATATTTAAGTTAACATTTCCAAATTTCTTTAGCATGTGATATGATTTGTGATGTTGATAAAATAATTGAATTTTAACTGGAAGGTATAGACTATTGATTTCAGAAATTTTAAATATTTTCAGATCTGGGATCCTTTTCTCAATGCTATTGGGGGGGGCGGGTACTGGGAATTGAAACTGGGACCTCATACATATGAAACAGGTGCTCAACCACTGAGCTACACCTGCTCTGCCTCAACGCATTCTTAATGGAAGCACAAAAATTAAATACTAGCTGCGGCGCTCAGTCTCCACCCGGACTGCGCCATGTTGGGGCTAGTGGGTCGTGTGGCCTCAGCCTCGGCCTCCGGGGCCTTGCGCAGACTCAGCCCTTCAGCATCGCTACCCCAAGTCCAGCTTGCAGCGCGGGCCGCCCCGGTAGCGCTCCATCCTGCCAGAGACTATGCGGCGCAAACATCTCCTTCGCCAAAGGCAGGCGCCGCCACCCGGCGCATCGTGGCCGTCATCGGTGCGGTGGTGGACGTCCAGTTTGACGAGGGCCTGCCACCCATCCTAAATGCCCTGGAAGTGCAAGGCAGGGAGACCAGGCTGGTTTTGGAGGTGGCCCAGCATTTGGGTGAGAGCGCAGTGAGAACCATTGCTATGAATGGTACCGAAGGCTTGGTTAGAGGTCAGAAAGTTCCGGATTCTGGTGCACCAGTCAAAATTCCTGTTGGTTCTGAGACCTTGGGCAGAATCATGAACGTCATTGGAGAACCTATTGATGAGAGAGGTCCCACAAAACCAAACAATTTGCTGCTATTCATGCTGAGGCTCCTGAGTTCATGGAGATGAGCATTGACCAAGAAATTCTGGTTACTGGCATCAAGGTTGTGGATCTGCCGGCTGCTTATGCCAAGGGTGGAAAAATTGGACTCTGTGGTGGTGCTGGAGTCGGGAAGACAGTACTGATCATGGAGTTAATCAGCAACGCTGCCAAAGCCCGTGGTGTTTGTCCCGTGTTTGCTGGTGTTGGTGAGAGGACCGGGGAGGACAATGACTTGTACCATGAAATGATTGAGTCTGGTGTTATCAACTTAAAAGGTACTACCTCCAAGGTAGCCTTGGTGTAGGGCCAAATGAATGAACCACCAGGTGCCCATGCCTGTGTAGCTCTGACTGGACTGACTGGCTGAATATTTCAGAGACCAAGAAGGTCAAGATGTACTGCTCTTCATCGATAACATCTTTCGCTTCACCCAGGCTGGCTCAGAGGTTGGGCAGAATCCCTTCTGCTGTGGGCTATCAACCTACCCTGGCCACTGACATGGGTACCATGCAGGAAAGAATTACCACCACCAAGAAAGGATCTCTCACCTCCGCACAGGCTATCTACGTGCCTGCTGATGACTTGACTGACCCTGCCCCTGCCACTACCTTTGCCCATTTGGATGCTCCCTCTGTGCCGTCCCGTGCTATTGCTGAGCTGGGCATCTCTCCAGCTGTGGATTCTCTGGACTCCACCTCTCGCATCATGGATCCCAACATTGTTGGCAGTGGGCATTATGATGTTGCCTGTGGGGTGCAAAAAAATCCTCCAGGACTACAGATCCCTTCAGGACATCATTGCAATCTTGGGTATGGATGAACTTTCTGAGGAAGACAAGTTGTCTGTGTCCCGTGCATGGAAAATACAGCGTTTCTTGTCTCAGCCATTCCAGGTTGCTGAGGTCTTCACAGGTCATTTGGGGAAGCTGGTACGCCTGAAAGAGCCCATTAAAGGATTCTAGCAGATTTTGGCAGGTGAATATGACCATATCCCAGAACAGGCCTTCTATATGGTGGGACCCATCGAAGAAGCTGTGGCAAAAGCTGGTAAGCTGGCTGAAGAGCATTCGTGAGGCGTCTGGCAAATTAAACACTTCTCCACCATGCTGCCCCTTTGTCCCAAATCCAGAACGCTTCAGTTTTCTGTGTAGGCCACACAAGAGCCTTGATTGAAGTTGCGTTCTGTCTGAAGAGTATTTAGGGTTTCCAATAAAATATACATCCCTCAGAAAAAAAAAATAAATACACATAGCAGTTCTGGTTGTTTGGGATGGGGGAAGAGTTCAGATTCTTATCTGACTCTAAATGAGGGGTGCCTAAGAGACCAGGATTGGGAAACATAGTCTGAAAACCATGAAATCACAAAGTGTTTGACTCACTAGGTCAAGGTACAATATTTTTTTTCTAGAGTACAACATGGTATAGTAAATTATCATGATTATTTAGCGTAGCTGTACCCATCATCTCTTACAATCTTCTCTGTAGCACTGAGAGGTCACACTTCATATTACTTATGAGGAAGTAAAAAGTTAGAGATATCAAACAAGCTGCACATATTCATATTGCCAATGAGGGACAAAGCCAGGCCTTAACCCCAAGTTATAATTTTGGCAAACCTGAAGTACTTTCAGTGCAAGATGGTTCTATATACATTAACACAAATTGCTGGCAAGTTAGTAGTTATTGTGTACTAGAGAAGCAGTAAAGTGTGGTGATCAAGAGTTCAACCTCTTGAGTCAGACTCCCTGGGGTCAAATCCTGCCTCTGCCACTTACTAGATATGTGACATGTCCCTGTTCCATAGATTGGTTTGGAGTTTGAAGCCTTTGTCTGGTGTGCGGGAACTCTGGTCTTCCTCTTTGATGGTTTCTAATTCTTTATTCTTCTGCTTTGCACAAGCCATTGTTTCTTTGTACGTTGTTAAATCTTTTGTTGCAACTGGTCATTTTGATATCGCAATGCTTCATGTTTGAAATTTAGACACTGAGGTGTCTGTTACTTAAGCTTCTATTCAGGCAGCATTATGACAGATTTCCTTGAGCTAACACACACAGAAAGAAAAAAAAGGAGGGAGGAGATTGAGAGAGAGAGAAAGAGAGAGAGAAAGAGAGAGAGAGAGACAGAGAGAGAAGCAACCTTTCTCAGTCTTTGCACATTGGCTTGTGTGTGTGCTCTCCTTCAGAGGTTAGCCATAGGGTGTTTAGAGAATAGCCCTAGGCTAAAGCATAGAGTTCCTTCTCCATGTTTTGGATTCAAATATCTTTTCTGTCCTAGGAAATGGTGTTTCCTCACCATACTGGGCACTGCACTGTGTGTGCCACAGCCAGTAAACCGTTGTCCCAGGCAGTTGAGATTTGACTGTTCTCTCATAGCATTCTGTATGAGAGCTCTGTGAGTTGGCTTCTGCGTGGGGCAAGAGTCTGTGATGAATGTCCCAATTTAATTCTCCAGGCTGCAACTAGACAGATTGGCACAGGCAAACATTCTCTCAGTGTGTGCATAAGGGTTACTCTGCTGTCCAAGCAACCAGGTTCAGGGACACTGCACTGGGAATGCACTGAATAGAGAGGAAATGGGGTAGCAGCCAGGAAGGGTGCCATTTTTCTTGATTTGGCTCTTGCCCCATTACTACAATCCTTTAACTGGTTTTCTGGGGCTTTGAGAAAAATGCTTCTGCCAGCTCTTATTGCTTAAAGCTTCTGAGTGGGGCTTGAGCCCTGGAAAACCTCTTTAGTTTGCAGTTTAAATGAGTTAATGTGAGAAAAGAATTAGAACAAGGCCAGGTGATAGTAAGTGCTCAATAAATGTTAGATATTTATAGTACTTAGAATAAGCCAACAAAGGTGCTAGGTATTTTGTATGTACCGATACATTTCATTCTTAACACAAGCCTATGATATATGTTTTTTAATTCCAATTTTATAGATGAAGAAACGAAAACTCATTAAGGATTAGAAATATCTAAGGATAAATAGTAAATCTGGAAATTTAATCCAAAGCCCTCTGACACCAAAGCCAATGCTCTTAATCTTTTTAAGAAAGAAATAATGATAACTTGTTTTTAAAGAATGATAACATATTATTGAGCTATTTTCTTAAATTAACAGTGAGTAATAATAATTCTACTGTTTATGTAATCTTTTTACTCTGGTGATTTGAAAGTGTGTAATTTCATTTATTTTTATGATAGCTCTATGAAATAAGCAGAAGGCAGATACGATTCCCTAACATCACAAAGTTACTGAGAAAAAAAGTTATTGAGAATAAATTTATATAGAAAAGACCAGTAGAAATGTCCATATTAATGCAGAGCAAAATGGGTAAGAACATAAACCTCCATGGAGAATGTGTGCTGTTTTCCTGGCGATCAATCCTCCTATTCTGTATTTAATAGTCGTAGAGTTTTACAGTTTCGGTTACTTTTTTCTCTTTATGCATTATGTAAAATATTTAGTAGTATTTAGACTAACCATTTCCCATACTTGGCATTTCACACCATATTATTGAAATTGAACAAATTGAGCATTATTTCCTTTTTTTTTTTTTTTTAAAG